>CAJQUW010011173.1:0-78687 GCA_907163375.1 Prostheceraeus crozeri
CCTTGCTCGGTGGATGTACATTTGCGGATTGGAGAACGCCATCAGTCCTCATTAGGACTACTTCAATCAAAAATTTGAATTAGTAATTATTATATTATATTATAAATGGCTGCTGGGATGATTTTCAACATCGTATGAGAATTTTTTCATAGGCAGAAAATGTTAACAGATGATAGACGGGATTTGCACGCGTATGATGCCAGGGAGTGAGACTTGGGCCTCGAAAGGCTATCAGATCATGAAAATGGAGAGAACAGAAAAGGCATTGGTAAAAAGAAAGTGAAGAAATGACTGATTGTTTGGCAGAAGTGAAGACCTAAGAAAGAAGATGAAAGAAAGGGCATTTCCGATGTTCTGCGAAGCTACAAGTGGTCTAGCCACATTATTGAGAAGGAACGAAGGTGACTGGATGGATGAGATCTTTTCAGCTTGATGTTACAGAAGACCAAGTGGTTGTTATTAAGAACAAGGAACACATGATAAGAGGTCGTGTCCGATGGTCTCCAAGCTCTGGACCTGAATGCAGCAATGGTCTACGATCAGCATAAGTGGATGTACGCAATCCGAGAGCAACAATCATCTGACCCGTTCAACGTGAAAAGGGACTGAAAACGAAGCAGTATAAGGCAAGTAATCAGTTTCAAGAACCACTGTAGAATTATATCGCAAGTCTTGAAAAAACCATGGGCCGCAGGTTGCCGACTTTTGGTTTAAACGAATGGAACAGATATTTACACTGAAAACATACCGTACAACCCCAAGCATAAAGAACTATATTGGCTGGCAATGGCTAGGTGCACGAAAGAATGCAATAAGCCAAGTTTGTAGTTGACCAAATTGGATATTTCTCTTTTTACCCTTGCATGCATATTGTGTTCTTATGACAGTATTTCGAGCCGCACTTTTTGGGACAGCATTACGCAGCAATGTTGAACCAATACCGGCAGAAATTTGTAACCAAAAGAAGGATAAATTAACAATAGAATGAAATGAAATGCACGATGGATCAAATTGCCATGCAAAAGAAGTGTGGCTGGCAGGATTCGAACCTACGATCCACTTTAACTAGACCTGTGCTCTAACCAACTGAGCTACAGCAATTTACATGTGACTGCGTCAACTGGCAGGATCAGACCCTCACCACCACACATCAGTTGTGACTTGCAATCATAATCAATGGATAGATATCCCGTCACAATTGTGACCGCCGACATCAAGGCAAGTAACCGGGATCGATGCAATTCTAATGAAACCACTCCTAGCCGTGTACAATACCTATTACGCCCACAAAGTGGATTTGAAAGTCCATAGAAATTCATGCATGAAAGTGTTAATTTCGCACAGATGTAAAATCATTTTGATGAATTGACTTTCAGTACATCGTCTCAAGACATGAATCTACGACTAATGCATTATTTGATAATTTGAGTAATCTGAAGATCTACGCAGATATTCGCCTAAACAAGCAGCTGAAACGTGCGACAAATATGCAGTTTTACTTCTAGTTGCATGTGTATCTTAAACACTTCTCATTTCTTTTGTTGAAGCTTAGCGTGTATCCACTGCATGAAAGATGCTTCATGAAATTGTCATTTACTTGACAATTGTAAGTTATTGTAAATTTGAAAGAAACAAATTGTACAAGTATTAATAATACATGCAGTAAAATAAAATGATGTCTTTCGCTTGCAATTCATAAAATATCCATGATCTCAAAGCTGAGAGTGTTAGATTCAACAGCTTTGAGATCTACTCTCTGATTAGTTGCAGAAGGGCCGGTATCACTAACTAAGATGATAAAATATCCATGATCTCAAAGCTGAGAGTGTTAGATTCAACAGCTTTGAGATCTACTCTCTGATGATTAGTTGCAGAAGGGCCGGTATCACTAACTAACATGAATCATGTGATATCATGCATGTCACCCGAGGATGGTGTTCAATGATAATTCGCTCATAAAAGGAAGCCTTTTTTGGGATTGAGGGATGAAATTGATGAATGACTGCAGACATCGACCTCATAGAAGGTCAAAAGGTTTGATGCTCCGTCTAGCTGCAGATTTCAATATGCAACATTGTTATTGGGTAGAAGATCGATCCCAATAATTGCAAGTTCAAAGCAATTAATGTAAGCGTGATTTTGGACAAAATGTCTTCATAGTGATAATCATTATTACATTAGAAAGAGCATGTCAAGATGTTTACAGTGATTACAGATACTTGACTTGAATGAATATATCTCCAATTCTTGTTATTTATTGTATTTGTTTTTGTGCTAACTAATCTAATGGCTATGGGCACCAAGAGCCCCGATTACTACTGGAGCGACCTCAGCTTTTACGTTCCAGTGTGGCTTTTGTGTTTTGATGTTGTAGTCTTCACAGATACTCCTATGTACGAGCTTTGCGATTTCATTGCGTCTTCGTAGGTGTTCTGCTGCTGCCAGATTTGAACATCCGGTCAACAAGTGCGATACAGTTTCATCTAAATGCTTACACAACCTGCATTTCGCATCATGAATTGTTTTCTGCATGTAGGTTGTTCGTGCCTTTGTGTGCAGAGCTTGATATTGGGCAGCTATCAGCAGTGCCTCAGCCAAAACCTTTAATCTGACACTTTTATTATTATTATTATTATTATTATTACAGACCTAAAAGTTATTTTCTGGAAATTTAAGTGAATCCTCGCTCTAAAAAAGCAAACAAACGCATCGTCGCCTACATTTCAATAAAATCAGAGAAAGAGAGAGGAGGAGGTGGAGAGAGAGAGAGAGAGATAGAGGGAGATCTATCAGTCAGGTCTAGATCTGTCAGGCTTACGTATGAAAATGTCAGATATTATTTCAAGTGTTTGATCAACCGGTACTTTTGTGTATAGGGATTCTACATCGAGAGTAAAGAGGAGGCTGTTATTCGGAGAAATGGTCTGCCGTAATATTGCTATTACATGGTTCGAGTCCAATAAATACGAAAAAGAGTCTTGGGCTATAGGTTTTAGAAAATAGTCTAGAAAGGATGCGACATTCCGGCTAACGGAATTGACATCGGATACAATGGGCCTCCCTGGGGGCATGTCGTCGTAAGGCCAAACGGGTTTGTGAATTTTTGGTAAGATATTGAATGTTCTATCTGAAGGATCTACATTTGGCATCAAAAAATCAAATTCTTTTTTGCTTATCATTTTTTTACTTTCTAAATGTTCAAGACATTGCTTGATTCTCTGGTCAAGCCTTGTTGTCAAAGGCGTAAAAATTTCTACATAATTAGAGTCGTTGAGTTGTCTCAATGCTTCTCTGTCATATGCGTTTTTAGAAACAATAGTCCATCGCTGACCCTTATCGGCCGGTCGTATAACTACCTCAGCTTGGTTTAGTCTCTCAATTTCAGATAGCTCATTAGGACACAAATTGACAGGAGGATAGCATGTTTTGCAATTATCAAGAATCGAATCAACCGCTGAAAAAATAATTTTGGACTTTTCTAATATATTTGGAGGTACTAGTTCTTTAGGGGGCCATTTATTAGATTTAGTGGTACCGAATCGGTTATTAAATTTGGATTTGCTCTTTGGTTTAGATATATAAGAAAATTGCCAGTGTAATTTACGAACATAATCTTGAACGTTTAATCTTATTTTTTGTGAGGACAAATTTTGGGGGTTGGTATAAATGTTGGGGTTTTAGAAAGCAATTTGTAAGTATAGAAATAAGGTTGAAAATTTCTATCGAGAATAATAGTATTCGACATCATGCTGCCACTTAGCTTGAACGCGAACTCAAAAAAGTGTCAAGAGGGGAAGGGAGAGAGAGATAGAGGGGGGAGGGGAGAGAGAGATAGAGAGGGGAGGGGGAGAACAGGGAGAGGGAGAGATAGAGGGGGGAGGGGGAGAAGAGGGAGAGAGATAGATAGAGGGGAGAGAGAGAGAGATAGAGGGGGGAGGAGGAGAAGAGGGAGAGGGGGAGGGAGAGAGAGAGATAGAGGGGGGAGGAGGAGAAGAGGGAGAGGGGGAGGGAGAGAGAGAGATAGAGGGGGATGGGGAGAGATAGATAGAGGGGGGAGGGGGAGAAGAGGGAGAGGGGGAGGGAGAGAGAGAGATAGAGGGGAGGGAGAGAGAGAGAGAGAGGGTGGAGGGGGAGAAGAGAGAGAGAGATAGAGGGGAAGAGAGAGATAGAGGGGGAGAGAGAGATAGAGGGGAAGAGAGAGATAGAGGGGGGAGGGGGAGAAGAGGGAGAGGGGGAGGGAGAGAGAGAGATAGAGGGGGATGGGGAGAGATAGATAGAGGGGGGAGGGGGAGAAGAGGGAGAGGGGAGGGAGAGAGAGAGGAGAGGAGGGGGGAGAGGGGGAGAGGAGAGAGGGGGAGGGAGAGAGGAGAGAGAGAGGGGGAGGGGAGAGATAGAGAGGGGGGAGGGGAGAAGAGGAGAGGGGGAGGGAGAGAGAGAGAGAGGGAGGAGGGAGAGAAGAGAGAGGGGGGAGGAGAGGGAGAAGAGGGAGAGGGGGAGAGAGAGGAGAGAGAGGGAGAGAGAGAGAGATAGAGGGGGAGGAGATGAGGAGGATGGGTGAGAGAAAGGATGGAGAGTAAGAGGGAGAGGGGAGAGAGATGGTAGAGATGAGTGAGTCGGTTGGGTGGAGGGGGGGGGGGAGAGAGGAGAGAGAATGCGGAAGCATGAGTGAGTGGGATGAGGTGGAGGAGAGGAGAGGGGGTGAGAGGTTGATATGATGGGTGAGATGGAGGAGACGATGAGGGTTGAGAGAGGGAGAGGGAGAAGATGGAAGGAAGGAGGGAAGAGGGAGAGAGAATGATGAGATGGGGAGAGGGATTGGTTTGGAAGAGTGTTGAGAAGAGAGGTAGAGGCCAGTGATGGGTGAGAGAGGGAGAGCCGGAGGATGGGCTCAGAGAGCGCGGAGTAGGGCAGGGGGCGGGAGGGAATGAGAGCAGCAGAGTGAGAAGGTGGGGTCGTGGAAGAGAGAGGGGGGACGGAGGAGGAGCGCCTTGAGACATGGCCGTGGGAGTTGGAGAGGAGAGGTATGAGAGAGGATGGAGTGGGTAGAGGTGGAGAAGGTGGAGTCGGGAGAAACTGAGAGAGGGAGAGAGAGTTGGGGAGGAGCTGAATGAGATTAGAGAGGAGAGCAAGAAGGTGAGAGGAGGAGCGGAGACGGAGGAGTTGAGGAGGGAAGAGAGCTTCGATGGGGAGGTGTGTAGGGATTGGCCGGTAGAGTAGGAGAGGATGGGACCACGAGGGTCGGAGGAGAAGGAAGGGGGAGGGGAGAGGTAGGGGAGAGAGAGAGGGAGAGGAGATGAGTGGGGAGAAGGAGCGGAGAGGAGGAGAACGAGGGACAGGAGAGAGTAGGAGAGATGGGGAGAGAGGGACGTCTGGTGGAGAGATGAGGTTGGGAGAGAGTGGCGAGATGGGAACACAGGGAGATTGGGAGTTTGTAGCGATGATGGAGGCGTTGACTGGAGTAGATTAGGAGAGACGGAGATAGGGCGGGAAGGAGGAAATGGTAGAGACAGAGAGTTCTGACGAGAGTAGAGGGAGTAAGAGGGATGGGGGAGGACGAAGATGGAGGGAGCGGAGAGGATGGAGAGGAGAGGAGGAGGAGAGGAGAGAGGTTGCGAGGAGGGGAGAACCCTCACGGAGAGGAACGATTGAGAGAAGAGAAAGAGGAGATGAGGGGTCTGACGAGGAGGGGAGGGAGATGTGGAGAGAGAGAGGATTTGAGAAAGGGGAGATTAGACGAGAGAGTGAGAAGGTGAGAGAGTTGGAGAGGGGGGAAGGAGAGTGACGGAGGAGAAGGGAGGGCTGCAAAGTACGGGACTGAGAGGGAATGGGATGTGAGGGGTTTGAGAGAGAGATGCGGAGGAGATGAGGCGTTAGGTGGGAGAAAGAGCGCTAGGTAGATCCGGCTTGAGAAAAGGGAGAGGCGAGGTTGGGTGGAGGGAGGGAGGATTTGAGAGTTGAGAGAGCCGTGAAGGAGAGATGAGAGTGGGGGAGGGGAGATCACGGAGGAGCAGTTGGGAGAGAAGGAGGTTGTGAGAGGGAGAGGAGGCGAGGAGAGAGGAAGGAGTGAGCTAAGGCAGGGTGAGTTGAAGAGAGTGTCCCCGAGGAGAGGCGGTGCGAGAGGGTACTGAACGGGGAGGAGAGGAGCATGGGGAGAGTTGGGCGAGAGGTAGTTAGGTCAGTTGAGAGAGGAGGGGGATGAGTGGAGCGGGTAGATATTGAGAAGTGAGAGAGGGGAGAGAGGTATTAGAGTGAAATGGGACGAAGTAGAGGTAGATGGAGGAAGCAGGAGTGGAGGTGGAGAGTAGGAAGCTAAGGAAGAAGGAGAGGAAGAGAGGCAAGGAGGGGGGGAGAGGAGGAGGGGAGAGAGGAGAGAGCGAGAAGAAGGGAAGCAGGAGAGAATGGCAGAGGAGGTGTAGGAGCTGGAGGGAGAGAGAGGTGATGCTAGAGAGTGAAGAGACGAGATGATGGATGGAGATGAGTGTGCAGAGGGAGAGCGCGAAGCGGGGAGCCAAGTTGCGGGGTGTGAAGAGAGGGGGGAGGGAAGGAGAGAGAGATATGGTTGAGGGGTGAGAGAGGAGAGAGATGGGGAGGGAGAGATGATAGAGGGAGGGGGAGAGAGAGATAGAGGGAGGAGGGGGAGAGAGAGTTAGAGGGGGTAGAGGAGGAGGAGAGAGATAGAGGAGCACTAGTGGGACGAGAGGAGGAAGAAGGGAGGGGAGATGGAGAGATAGAGGGGAGTTAGAGAGTATTGAGATGATAGGATGGAGGGAGGAGAGAAGATAGAGATAGAGAGGGAGGTGAGGGAGAGAGAGAGATAGAGGACTGGGAGTGGGAGACGTAGAGAGAATAGGATGGGGGGTAGGGACACGAGAGACTTTGAGAGGAGGGGAGAGTTGAAGAGGAGAGGGCGAGGAGTTGGGAGATGAGGAGAGATAGAGGGGGAGGTGGGAGGGGGGAGTGAGAGGTTGGGGGGGTGGAGGTTGATAAGGAGAGGATAGAGGGGGGAGGGGGACGAGAGAGATAGAGGGGTGGGGGATGGAGAGAGGTGGGGGGTCGGAGGTTGAAAGAGAGAGATAGTGGGTGGAGGCGGGATTGCGAGATTGGGGGGAGAGATATTTTTTTTATAGAGGGGGGGAGGGTGAGAGAGAGATAGAGGGGGGATTGGGGGAGAGGACGAGATAGAGGGGGGAGGGGAGAGAGACCAGAGCGAGATAGAGGGTGGGAGGGTGGAGAGAGATAGAGGGGAGGGGGGAGAGATAGAGGGGGAGGGGGAGAGAGATAGAGGAGGGAGGGGGAGAGAGTTCGAGGGTGAGGGGGAGAGAAGATAGAGGGGGAGGGGGGAGAGAGAGATAGAGGGGGGAGGGATAGAGAGAGAAGAAGAGCTAGGGAGAGAGTAGGAAGGGGGGAGGGAGATAGAGAGAGATAGAGGGGGGAGGTGAGAGAGAGATAGAGGGGGAGGGGGAGAGAGAGATAGAGGGGGATGGGGAGAGAGAGAGATAGAGGGGGGAGGGGGAGAGAGAGATAGAGGGGGAGGGAGAGAGAGATAGAAGGGGGGTTGAGGGAAGAGAGAGAGAGTAGAGGGGGAGGGAGAGCGAGAGAGTGAGAAATGCAGAGTGAGGTGGATGAGAGTGAGAGAGCAGGAGATTGACACAACTTCCCCTTCCTCTTGCCACTCGCGCCGTAGTCGGCGGACAGAAGAAAGGTTCAGTGTTCGATGAAACCGGGTGTATTCGAGGTCTTTCTCAGTCCTCGATCGTTCATGTTCTTATTTATCATTTATTATTATTTACTTTTTATTTATTTATCTCAAGGGAGAGAGAGAAGAAGAAGGAGATGAATTCTCTGCATACATCAGGGCATGGTGAAGGAGAAAAGGGCACACTTCATCAAATGGCCTTTTGAAATTTTAATTTTAGAAATTGAGGTTGTGAATGATGGACACCAGGGAAATTAGACTGCTTTTGGTGGGAGGAGACAGTTAGCGTCCAAATTCACATATAAGATCTCTGCAATGCCTCTGTGTTCTACATTGAATTATTGAATTTCTTTTGGGATGTCTTCAAATAAGTGTGCAATTTTCTCTCTCAAAGAAGCTATTAACAACTGCACTGGTGAGGAGAATGAGAAACAAAAATGGACAAACTTTAAATGGCTTAACGTCCTTTTGTAAAATTCTAAATTGTTGTGAAAGTAGATAAATTATCTACCAAACGTATAGTTGGTTTTCCATATGCCTGTACGTAAATGATAATAGCAATGAATAGAATGGAATTTTAAGAATGATACTGCATTTCAACTGACTTTTCTCCTGACAGCGCCTTTTGATGTCCATTCAATGGAAGCAAGAGACAGTTGGCATCCGTTGGTCGTCGGGTCGGAGCTAATATACAAAATTTTAATTCCCATTTTCACTAAAAATGGGAATTATTCCAGCAAAAATGATAATGAAATCCTTCATCAACATTATTTCTCGCCATATGCGGATGGAGCAGGAGTGGAAATGAGAAACTTAGAAACACATTAGATAATTGAAAACATCAAATACCCATTTATTGTTCATCTATTTTTTTATACCATTTACTTATTATTTTTATAGTTTACTTACCATACAGTCCCCCCAATAGGTATATTAGATAGAATGGTCTAAACGCGCGCATTTATTTAATCCACCAATGTGTATACACTTTTCGATTTTATTAGATGATCTCAAGGGAGATTTACAGTCGGAATTTGTCAACCCAAATGTGAGGAGATATGACAAGTTTTTGCAGTTTTTAAGATAGAAACACTTTACAACGGAATTGAGTAATCATAGTTTCTGTAATGCAGAAGGAATGATGCGTCATTTCCACAGATTCTCATGGACAGCCTTGCGAGAGATAACGTTTGTTTAAGATTACGCAATTCGATGGGTTGTTCTACTACTTTCCATGATCAACCTCAAGAGTATTTTTCTTAAGCGTTGATCATTTTCACAGGCAACCTGCCCACTGCCCGCAACAACACCTGAAACTAATCAAAAGGGACCAATGATTTCAATTAACTTTCGAAAGATGCAAATGGGTCCACATCACTATTCATGATTCAAGAAATGAAACATGAATTTAGTGGATATCATCAAACTCATGCCGGTTCGAAAATTGAATTAAAAATTTGGAAAACTTTCCATCCCAAAGAGAAAGGCACGGATAATATTGCGACTTTTTCATGAATACTTCCAATTATAATACCAATTCATGAAATTCCCTTGATAATCAGCTTGATTTCCGACTTAGCTTAGGATGCCTTATTATCCAAATATTCCATTCCTTTTGATATCAGACTTGTTTCATACTACTATTTAAAGGGAATTCATCTCGGGTAATATAATAAATTGGGAATATTTTTATTTTTTTTCAAAAGTGACTTCAAATAATATTCTGCATACCGCATGAACGCAAAAATTTTTACTGTATACATATACTTTTTTGAGTCGACACTCTACCTATATATTCCTACCCTATGTTTACAACGATTACCCCATTGGGAACAGTGGACATGAAATCTGTGAGACCTGCATTCAACCGATAACAGTTGTAAACACGCACGGAAGAGGTTGCAATTAATTAATAAATAACTCGCTAACATGGATGACCTACGAGAAATCGTTACCGGGTAATCCTAATGAAAGCCTATACAAATAGGCTCAAATGATAGATGTGGACTTTTTTGGTTTCACGAAGCTCAACCAGCCAAAAATTCAAAAAATCAGTTCCATAGAGCCAGTATTTTAGCCTCCATGCACTATTTTCTTCACTGAATAGCGGAGTAGGCATTTTTGAGATAAAAAGGAAAGCCCAACTGATGGATTAGTTTTTTCTCGTTTTATTGCGAAGCCTTTCGACTGTCGATGCCCGACGACCGATTACTTGCACGACTTTAGCAATTGAGAACGGTTGAAATGCCTCATAACAAAACGAGAGATAAAACTCATCAGTTTCTGGACTTTCATTGTCTTATCTCGCAGTATTGTGTACACCGTCCACTCAAACATTCTTTGTCAACATTGACGCAAAAGCTCTTTGAAATCGCTGATGTTTCTAATGTAAAATTCTCTCTGTCGATGCCGAAATATTTGTCTGAAAACACGCATTTCGACTCTCAATTGCGTACACAAATGTTATTTATTCATCAACATGCTTTAATTACATGCAAACTCTCATTTAAGAAAGGACCTGACATGATCAGTAAAAAATGAGAAAAGTTCTTGAGATGTGATGTGACAAACCTGGAAGAAGTGTTCAACACTTATGTTCAACATAACTGATATTCAGAGATGACTGATGAACACAATTACCAATCATCTCGCCCAAGTTCATTACCTGTCAGATGATTGTGAAAATAGGCCGTGGCTTATTATAAAGTAAGGGAATGTCAAGTTTACTGGCATAGTGCTAGTTTTATAAAATGATGCAATTAATTTCTGATCTCTTTACGAATCTATCTTCAGGGAACTTAAATTCTTGTGCTAAAAAATGCAATTAACCTTCGCCCCCCACTCGGGTGTTTTTCCGAATGCGTTCCACTGCTCATCTCCCAAACTATTGCACCAATTTTACCAAGCCACATATCAATCGAATAGGCATTGAAAGGGGATTCAGAAAAACATGATCAGTTATATTTCTAAGGTCATCCCAGGACCAAAGGTAAAAAACTGACAGTTTCAACAAATTTCCGTTTGATCACTACTTGAAATGGAAGAAAACTAAAACTAATGAACCAGACACTCATCAAAAGATCTGGTTAGAAGATGGTAATTGAAACGATGATTATCAATCGCTCTGACATTACATCATTCTATTAGATGATGTCAAAGGTCAGATAATTCAAACTTTTAGTTGAACTCAAATATCACTAAAATTGCACATTTAAGCATTTAGTTTCTGCAGGTACCGCTATGCACTGTAAACTGTAGACAATTGTCCTTCAAAATTACTGACAAAATCAACCGACGATTGTCACCTCCAATATCCTGCGATATCCGACGAATTTGTAGGTTCTCCACCGACATCGAAACAGATACTTTGTATGCAAATTAACTAAACAAAAACTGTTGAATATTGATTGATTTTTTCGATTAGTGATTGCTTGACTTTTGGGCAACCTGTATTATTGTGTGGCAAAACCATGATTTGTTTTGACAATTAAATTAATTACCTACATTTTTGATCAAATTTAAGCTATAATTCATTGCTATTCATTTTGTCGCTTTTTGTCAGATATTGTAGGTGTTCGGTGGCAATCATCCTACAAGAACTAATAATGACCAACAAAACAGATTTTGTAGGATAAATGTCTGTCAATTGTCACTCAATGGTGAACAGTGTAGAAACAATCCGATTTTGAAGAATTTCAATAGCTGCTGATGAGATGTAGAACTAAAGAGCACAAAAATGGTTGAAAAAATCATATTTCGAATATTTGTTCATATTTAAAACATACTTACATAATAAGGAGATTTTGTATTTGTGAATACCTCTATATCAATAGGAAGAATCCTTTATGGAATCTCAACTTATTTCATCAAGAATTGATGTCACAATACACATTAGAAGTGAATATATACCGAAATCAGCCAAAATATTCCAAGCATTTAAATTTTAAAATGTCTCTCACACCAAAAAAGATTGTGCCAAATTCATTATACTTCTCTCAAAAGTTGTATAATACAGTAGGCTACTAGAAATCTGGTGACCATAGCTTGTTTGGTTTAAAAGATATTCAAAAATTCGCCATTAGGGCTAGGGTTAACTTGTCATTCCCTTTACTTTTGAATTACATTTCAGATGGTATTCAATAACTGCAATAATCTCCTCAAATCGAAGAAACATGTCTCCTAAAACGCCACACACTAGAAATTTGGGTTGAAATAAAATGTTTGACCGACTAAAGAAAACAATAACCCGCCCTATAGACGCACTAGTGCGCTAGCCTCCTAAAGCGGTTTGTTTTAGAATCTTTTTATTAGTTGCGAATAGTGTCTTGCTTTAGGAGACACCGCTTTAGGTGGTGGTTTACTGTATGGGCATGGGAGTATTACTGCATTTGGTGTCAACTGTAATTTTCATTTGCTGCAAGTGGATGTAATAAAAAATCTAATCTTGAATATTGTCGGGATCTCTGCACTTTAGTCTCGAGATCTCGAACGCCTAAAAATGGCCGAGATCTCGAGATGGTCGATACATGAAGAGATTCCAAGCTCTTGTAACAAGTTCATGTGTTTCAATATAACCTCTGTTAACAAGAATATTAACCTTCAGTTTATGGGGTGGATTGTTCTCCAACTTCATCAACAATGCAGAACAAGGATGAGGAGCACTGTACCTAACAGCACATCTCTGGAGATTCCGTGGACCATTAAGATATCTCACAGCGATCTCTAATTTTCGGTTCTTGATGCACTTCCCCATTTGTTGCAGGTTAAGGTGTGACAGATCCAACGTATTCACGGCATACGGGCGTCAGGTAGTTCGAGGGTCCCGAACCCACCGGTAATGCTTTGGGAGGCAGGCCCGGTCAACTGCTCGAAAAAAGGCGGTACAGTTCCACTGCCACGGACATGCGTGGGTAGCTTTACTGAGGGGTTTAGCCAGTGTAGCTGTATCCGGTTCCTCTGTGGCCTACCTGACTTGTACCCATTGTTACGGCAAAGGGGTTCTCATTTGGGTTTCTTCAAGCTTTTGCGACATGAACTGTGCCTATAAGTGTCTTTTTTGCGTATTATTTGTTGCAGCTTTGTTGCTATTATTTACATTTTTCTGATGCCTTCCAAAGTTTCTTGTATCACTTTGTTGTACAGTATAATTTTCGTTTATTTGATTGATATTCTATGAGAAAGTATGAAAATGAGAAAGACACACAAGAAACGTAGTCAAGCCGTCAAGCTCAAAACCCCTCTCAGGATCAGCTTCAGCAACGTAAGAGGACTGAGGTCCAATTACGACGACATCAACATCTTCCTGCAAGGTAAGTCACCAGATCTTCTAGCCCAGTCGGAAACCAGGTTAGATCCCAGTGTGTCATCAAGCGACGTTACTCCTGATGGATACATATTTCACCGGATGGATAAAGCTCCTTGTCATGGTCTTGGAGTCTATGCCAAGACAAGCCTTCCCTTGAGAAGGCTTCGCAGCTCAGAGGATCCAAGGCATGAGTATCTTGCCTTCATTGCGCCGCTGCAGAAGACCACACTTCTTCTATTTTTCCTATACCGCTCTCCATCAACTAATGCGGATATTTTCAATGTTCTTTCTGACAAGATCGATTCTCTTCTACAAGAGTATCCCAGCGCTGAAGTTGCCGTTTTTGGTGACTTCAACGTGCACAATGTTGACTGGCTTGTGCACTCACGCACCACCGATCTCTCCGGTCAGGCAGCCCAGGATTTCGCTGTCTCTCACAACCTTAGTCAAATTGTCACTTGTCCTACCAGAGTGCCTGACCGAGCTGGGGATACTGGATATCTCCTTGACCTGTTTCTCACCTCAAATCCAACTTGTTTTTCACACGTTACTTCTCCCCTCGGCACGTCTGATCACTGTGTTATCACAGTTTCTGGCAAACAAATTTGCTCCACACCGTCTGCACCCTTCCATAGAACAGTTTATCAATTCTCCAAAGCAGACTGGTGTGGCTTCCGCACTTTTCTTAGTCAAGTTCAAGCTGAAAATTTGATTCTGAGCGAGAACGTCCACAAGTCGGCGCAAGAAACTGACAGAGTGGCTTCAGATAGGGATGTTGGCCTACATTCCTCACCGTACTTTCCAAATGAAGCCCCACTCACAACCTTGGTTTACAACCAGAATGTGCAGCTGCAACTTGCCAGCGTGACCACTTTTTCCATAAGTATAAGCGTGACAGTAGCGCTGGCAATCTTGAAATTGTACAAAACCGCACGTAGATATTGCAAGGAAACCATACATCAGGCCAAAAGCCGTTACGCTTTGTATGTACGGAAATCCATTGCTACCCAAAAGCTTGCTCTAAGGACTTCTGGAGGATTTACAACAGTGTCACCAATAGGAACAAATCCTCCATCCCAGCACTCCGTCATGCCGAAGTCAGTACTTCTATGGCGACAACCTCAGCAGACAAAGCCGAGCTTCTTTTACAAAGAGTTTGCGAAGAATTCGTCATTAGACGATGGAGGTAGAATTCCACCTCCAATTCCCACGCGCGCTGATGAGACAGTTAGTCCTCCTTCAGTCACAGTCCGAAACGTCAAAAAGATTATCGCCGTTCTCGATAGCTCTAAGTCTAGTGGACCAGATGGCATCCCGGTTTCGGTCTTCAAGCATCTCTCACCTGAGCTTTCTCCACTTTTATCTAAACTATTCAGTACATGTGTATCCACCGGTGAGTTTCCCTCTTGTTGGAAAGTAGCTTCCGTGGTTCCAGTTCCAAAGAAAGGTTCTGACTCATCTCTTCCATCTAGTTACCGTCCTATCAGCCTGCTTCCAATTGCTGGCAAGATTTTTGAAGCAGTGATTAACCAACACATTGTTAACTTCCTTGAAACTCAGAACCTTCTATCAGAAGAACAGTATGGCTTCAGGCACTCTCGATCAACTGCAGATCTTCTTTCATATGTCACTGAACATGTGAGTCGTGTCCTTGACAGACAAGGTGAGACGAGATCAGTTGCCTTGGATATTTCCAAGCATTCGATAAAGTCTGCATCAGGGACTCCTTATGAAGCTCAAGTCCTATGGAGTTGCTAATCAACTCCACAAACTTCTTGCTTCTTTTCTTAGTGACCGGCAGATATCTGTCGTCTTAGATGGCCAAAAGTCTTCCACCAAGTTTGTCAATGCAGGAGTTCCTCAAGGGTCAATTTTGGGACCCACTCTTTTTCTGCTGTACATCAACGACCTCCCAGACTGCCTAGTGAGTAAATTGGTGATGTATGCAGATGACACAACACTCTTCAATTCCAATGAGCGACTCGCTAAGAACACTCAGCAACGTCAGCAGCCATGCGACGTTCTTAATGAAGACTTACGCAGGGTCTCAGAATGGGGCGCCAATTGGCTTGTTTCCTTCAATCCTTCAAAAACTCAGAGTATTCTGCACTCACGACTTAAAGGAGATGATGATCATAGCATTAAGATGTCAGATAATAGGATCAGAGAACAAGATTCCATCTCCTTCCTATGATTGGCGGTTACGAAGGACTTGTCATGGAAACCGTACATCCAATCCATTAGCAAGCAGGCAGCTCAACGCATTGGTAGTCTCTATCGTGCCAGCAGCTATCTTCCACCACAGACTGTCTGCTATCTTTACAAGTCCACTCACTATTCGTCCTCTGATGGAGTATTGTTGTCATCTGTGGGCAGGCGCCCCACAAACGCATCTTAACCTCCTTGAACGGGTTGAGAAACGTGTCAGGAATCTCATGGGTGAAAAACTTGCTAGCAAGTTGCAGCCGCTCTCCGTCAGACGGGATGTTGCTTCACTCAGTCTCTTCTACAGGTACTATTTCGGTAGAAGCAGCTCTGCAGTAAATGAGTGCGTACCCAAACCTAAGATCTTCTCCAGAAGCACACGCAGAGCTAATGCACTCACATGCTATCATGTGAGCTTAGAACGCGCACGTACTGTGAGTCGCTCGAAAAGCTTTTTTGTTCGCACGGCACAGCTTTGGAATCAGCTTCCCCAGACCACTTTCCCTGACCAATACAATCTTGATACTTTCAAGAGGCGTGCGAACATGTTTCTGATGGGGACAGTTTAATCAGATTAGAAGATCTGTTTTTTTTTTTTTATTTATTTAAAATAATACAATTTTTACTTTTAATTGAGTAACCCCTAGCTTCGTTCATGGCTCATAGCTGTGCTAGGGGTGAAAATTCAGTAAAAAAAAAAAAAAACTTGTCGGGATGAACTGTCAGCTGACACTCGTTCGCTCTCTAATAACATCTGCTTCAAAAAATGTCTGTTCAAGAAATATGTATTCGGGTAAAAATTTTTTGTGAAGGTGGGATAGAAATGCATCCATTATTGTCATTGTCCACCCGAATATCAATTTCGTTGAAGATTATCGAGAGACTATTGAATGTTGGTGAATGATATTCCATGACTTTACTACACTACACCAAACTGTGCCCAATATGTGACTGATTATGTGCCCAACATATGCGACTTTTGCTACTGACTTTTGTGACCAAAATGGTCCCAGTCAACACGGCAGATATGTGACTTTATGTGGCCAATTTATCACTGTTCTTACTAATAAAAACGTTCAATTGAACCATCTATAAATGAGCTCAATTTTGTATGGACTTGCTTCTTAGGACATTACGATTGAAGACTTTATTCGGAAATAGGACTTCATTATGTAATTTCTCCCAGTTAGTCATTCTTAATGTAATAAGCACTTTGACCATTGACATGAAGTTCATTTGTTTCACGTTGTCTAAGCAAGATAATACAAATTCATTTGTAACAAGATAATGGAACCCGGCGAAATCAAGCAGATTAAACGAAAACATATGTCACATTATTGAATTCACAATCATTCTCCTAATTAAAATATGTTTCAATCAAACCAAGTTCAATGCGATATATCTTCTTGCCACTGATATTCTTGAACAAAACACATCGAAAAGTATTCGGAAAATCATGTTGAAGTTTCTTCATTAAGTACTCGCCGGATTTGTGAGGATTCATCATCGGTCACATGGAAGTCACATATGTAACCAAACGTCACCAAATAGGACCGATGTGATGAATATGCGTCGGCACATTATTGGTCACATATTGGGCACAATTCGGTTTACAGTGATACACTCGTTGTGCGTCGATACGGGAGGTTCATTTCAAGATAAGCAATTTCCAAATAATTGAAAATATAGAAGTCACTCCCTTCTATTTACGACTTTTTATTCCAATAAGTTACGGAAGTTAAAAAGAAGCACCCGACGCGTTTCGTCCAAAGACAGTCTCAAGGGTGGCGTACAAATGTGGAAGGATCCTTAAATACTGATTAGGCATAGTTGTGGCAACTCATTAAGCTTGTTCATGACGTCTGTTTAGTTTTGGCATTTTCATCGCTATGAAGCGTGCTTCAGCCATTCTAGTTGTAATCGCATTTAATTGTTGAATAACACAACTAAAGTCAGTTATTTCCATCTCTCTACCAGCATGAAATTTCAGATGATGCTCGCTCAAAGCACTTTTGGAATCTCTGTTGCGAATACTACGTTCGTGTTCTTTTTCTACAGTGATACATTTTCTAGCATTTAGATTTCATTTAGATGTCTTATTCTTTTATTAGGGATACAAAAATTAATAACCTACGTTTGTGGTGGATTATCCACCCACATGCATTCTCCTTACTAAACATTCAGGTCACGACTTGTACAGATGTTCAAGTAGTAGGGTCTCACATGTAGGACTACGCATGCTGATAAAATATATAAATATAGAATGGAAATCATTCTAGTTATCTTGTATAGGTAAAATTAATGTTAGGCGGGCCGAGATGCTGTCTTTGCATGTATGAAAATTATTCAACTTTTTGTGTGACCAATGGCCAGTACATATAGCCAATATGCACAAGTAGTTATTTTCGGATTCAAGTCAAGTCAAAGCATCTTTATTGGTTCACAATGAGGACAGTTCGGTGAACTCGTGACAATATGGTACATGAAAAAAAAGAAAATAATTAGATAAAAGGTGAACATGTAGCTGCAGAGGACGTGCAAATTTCATAAAAGGGTTGCTAAAACGACTAGTGCGTGCAAAAGGAGCCTGTAAACTAGAACAATTACGAGACTTTCTGCATCTATCTGAAAATATCACACGTAAAGGGTGCTGCCGATTTCTTTCGATATTAGCAAAAAGACGCCTACAGATAACATCAGCAGCCTTTAAAAATGTCAGACTTCGGGTTGACACCAGTGAGACGCAAAATGCGCTTCTCAATGCGCAAAAGCTTGTTGTTTAGATACAGTGGAGCATTGCAAAAAACTGGATAATTGTACAATAAAATCGAGCGAATATAAAAAATATAGGCTTGCCACAAGAGCTCGCTTGGGCAACCAGACCTGACAAATTGTACATCAGGTACATGCGTCTTGACGCCCTTCTGACAATATAGTCAAAATGTCCATTCCATTTCAAGTTGGATGCAAACTTAACGCCCAAAATCGTGACATCTTCAACAGATTTTAAAAAACCATCAGCATGCTGTACATTTGATAAAGACAAGGTAGACTTCGTAATAATGTTCATGACAAAAGACTTTGTCTCATTGATCGGGAGCCTGTGTGCGTTGGACCAAGCCATAACATTGTCCCACTCATCCTGTAGTCTGTCGTCCGATGGAAGACGAACAAAGTGCAAAAATGTCACATCGTCAGCATATTTAACACAAGCGTCGATAATACCATGTATAATACCATGTTTCGATAACGTCATGTATACCTGTCTATCACGATCCTGATGATCCTTTGAGTAGGACAAGTTATGGAGAAAGATGGATGAGAGACTGTCTCAATTTTACACTCCTGAACCCATGTTCACAATTGACGAACAACTCTAAGAGTATCATGGCCGTGTCAGCTTGAGGCAATGCATCGCATGAAAGCCAGGTAAATATGGTAAAAATAATTTAGCTGTGTGAGGCTGATGCCAGCTACAGGAAATACCGCATGAGAGCGCAGGTTGTCACCTGAGGATTGGAAGGATAGGACTATTTCGAAATAATATATTGATAAAGGTTTTGACGTAACCTGTGATAACTGATCCAGCAGTTGTGACTTGGTTCAAAGTTATCCGATATAGAAGTACTGCTACCATAATCAGTATACAGTTCGAGCTAATAGGAAAGGTATAGCTCCGAAGGTAAAAAGCTTATTGTATCGTTAAATCAGCAAATGTTAATCAGCAGTGGACTCCCTGAAACTGTTGAGGATCATGACTAAGTCTGGTGCTGATGCGGATTATCTACACTTAAAAGACGGTGCCGGCGATAGTATTATACCTCTTCTGTAGCATGATAGGGTGCTGTTGAATGCGTGTATTATTGCGAGAGTAGTCTCATCTCTTGGGATTTAGGCTCAAATGATTCTTCACCAGTTTCCTGTCGCTCTGATTTCATATTGAAGTGTGGTTATGAGTTTGTTGGTCCTCTCATAAAATCGTCAAAATCGTTAAACATCAATCTCGGCAGCTTTCAGGCTTCTGCGGCCATTAATGTCCTCTTCTGACTGAACGACCCACAAAATGTAAAGCAGAAACAAAGCGATCGAGACCAAAGCAAAAGCTTTTGCAAACACTGTCATAGAACAGTTGACTTCAAGACGTCTCGCAAATGTTCGTCTTGCGAGTCATCTGCGTGTAAAAACCACTCCTTTGACAAAGTGGAATTACTGTTTTCACTAACTCTGAGCTTGTAATTGGTTTATCAAGCCTACATTCTAACCTTCAAAGTCCTCGCCAATGATGTTCGACATGCAATCTTGAATTGAATTTCAATTTCATTTTCTGCTGCTCTCTGGCATTTTTGAGCATAAAGGAATCTTAAACCGGCAAGGTAATAATATCATGAAAAATGAATTACTTCATGACAAACGGGACTGCAAACTGATGTCTATTGACATTCAAATGTGCTGAAATGGGTAGAAAAGAAAGGAATCATAAAAAATGGTTTCAGCAGAAAGGGCAGCCAGTATGGGGTGGATAATACACCACAAACATAACGATGTTCAAAATGCACATAAGAGAACGGTTAACAATATTTTGTATCAATGATGTGAAAAATATCAGTTTTCTCTCCCGAGTAATTTAATGTCATTAAATAATTATGAATAAAAAATATGTACACAGCCGACGTTTCGGGTCCACACCCTTTCTCAAGGAAAGACAGCAATAAATAATAAGCAGCAATAATATCCTAGTATAAGATAATGAGCCCAAAGATAGCATTGTACGCTGTACGACCAAAAATCATCAGATTGCAGAGCACTTGATTCATCGTTGATCGATTCCGTATCGTTTATTGATACATCATCAGGGCATAAGTCAAATCAGGAAAATGAGGTTTATATACAAATTAAAATGATCAAGTAAACACAGTTATGAACAGCTTAAATGAAATTTATAATAGGAGAGGTAATTGCGCATTTACAATTATCTCTCTGTAGTCCAATTAAAAGATACGCAACGGAACAGAAGAATCGCATTCGTTCAATAAATTGTCAGTTTCATGCATTTTAATCAAGTAGATTCAACTATGCGAGTGCGCTTAGTACGTCAGACAATAGAAAAATCAGTGACTGTCACTTTCGCTTTATGGTCGAACGTGCGTCGTAACTTCTGAATCTTGCGGTATGCCTTTGATATGCTCATCAATACGAGTAATCAGGTGTCTAGGAGTCTCACCAAGGCAACAACTGTCACATCGCCCACATTTGAATTTGTAAACTAAATTAGAGATGACACTCGTAGGCACCGGATCTTTGGTGGGAAAGATATTGATGAGTTTTGAAGGTATTAAAAACTACGGAAAGTTTATGGTTTTCTGGTAGGATGCGGTTCACGACATGAACAGCTTTCAATGTCTCATTTTCATTTTTTCACGTAATTTATTCCATTCTATTGTAAATTTCATTTAATCTTGCAGACAGAAGCCTCAAGCTGTTGGTTGATCGAAATTTATTCGCCATAGCGCTTTCAAGCGTTTACGCTCATCATCAGTGGCATACACAGTCCAAAAAATTACAATATCGACACGTTTATACACAAGATAAAATAGAGCGAAGTTTAAAATAAAAAGAGTTCTTCCGATCGCAAGTTGTTGTTCATCAATATCTTCTTCTCGTCGATGTACTGCTTGATGAATAGAGATTCAGCGACACGTGTGCTCGAGGTACGCATGAGAATTTTAAAGCAATCACGAGACGGTGGATGAATAGATATCTCTGATGCTGGTCTGCCTTTGATATGTTCGGTTATTAGCTGGTTTGTGAATGTCTCCGTGTTTCACCGATGCAATACTGTTCGCAGCATTCACACTTGTATTCATATACGATGGATGAAGACACAGAAAAGGGGACTGGGTCTTTGCTTTTTATCATATTTTCAGTTTTATAGCTGTAAAAGGATAGACGTATTTTGCTTTTTCTAAGAATTTTGTTTAACTGATAAACTCCTTTGCGAATTTCTTTTTCGCTTTCTTTACGAATGGATACGAAATATTTCTTTTTTATCGGTGGTGGGTATTTCACGAGGACAATTACTTTCCTTAATGGCCTTTTCTATGAAACCGGATTTGTAGCCGCTACGAGTAGAAATATCTTTTATTGTATTGTCAGCTCGAATCTTGTCGACTGTGTCGGTTACTGGTCTCCATGGGGTTGACATGATGATTGCTAAGTGTCTATTTATATATAAGTTCCTAATCAATGGAGCCTGAAACTTTGACCAAGATCACTTGTTAAGCGGCCTTGTACGATCTCGTACACTTAAGGGTGAAGTCCAGCCCGTATAGCGCTATGTTATGGACCCCCGGGAAGGTCCGCCCGGCACGCAATCAGATCCGTCAAGTCTTTGTGCTTAAAGACCTTCATGCATTCATGCATTTGTCGAGGATCACAAGTCAAAGGACCATTAGGGGTAAGGTCCAGCCCCGCTTTAGAAGCGCTGATTGAAAAATGGACTAGTGGGAAAGTCCTCCACACCGATCTCGTCAAGTTTGGCTCTAAAATGTAGTCCTAGGATAGTCAAAAGTTTGACACGCCTTGAACGTTTAATGTCTGCCGGTGGGAACGCTCCACCTGTCCTCTTAAGGGCAAACCTTCAGTCTTATTAAATATAAGTTTATTAAAATTATGAAACATTTAGACGTCGCTATGGGAATGTCCCAGCTTCACTTGTCTTCCTCTCTAGGGCTGAGACGCTGGGATCTGGTATATAAAGCCTTGATGGCATTTAATTTATAACTATTCGCAGTATATGAGATCCTAGGCGCATAAAGATATTACCATTTAGTACACAGAGTGTTTTCCGAGACATAAACTGACATGTCCAGGATATCAATGCTGATATTACGAGATATCTCCATAGTAAACTTAATGCTGTTATGCTTGGAATTCAAGACGGCAAAAAATTCTTCAGCTTCAGTCTCAGAATTGAAAATCGCTAAAGTCTCGTCTACGTATCGAATATACAGTTCATTTCAACTGTTCTTAACTGTGTTTACTTGATCATTTTTATTTTATATAAACCTCTTTTTGCTGATTTGACTTGATGCCCTGATGATGTAGCAATAACCGATACGAAATCGATCAACGATGAATCAAGTGTTCTGCAATTTAAAAATTTTCAGCAACATATCACAAAATGCGAGGAAATACGTAAAATTCTAAATATTTGACTCACGAATACATGATTATAATTGACATCGGCTTCGCCATTGATCGGGAATTGACTCTATCCTCACACGTTACATGAACTGTTGTTGGCTCGTGTTTCGGCGTTCTTCGCCAAATCGCAACGATTCGTCACTCTGTGACACGCCGTGATGCAGCCTTCTTGGCATCCTCCCTTCTGGTATACCTGATTACCTGATCCAATGCTTCCAATCTGCACTGAATGCGGCAATTCGTCTTGTTTATGGTGTTCCGGGCTTTGCTCATGTTTCGCATCTTTTTGCGAAACATAACTGGTTGTCTGCGCGTTCTCGAATTGACGTTCGACTAGCCCTTCTGACGTTCAAGTGCTTGCATGATTTGGCTCCTCCCTACTTGTCCCAGCGTTTAACTTATCTTCGTGGTATCCAGCTATTAGTGGAGTGCCCCAGGGAGGTGTCTTATCTCCTCTTCTGTTCGCCATAGCTGTTAACGACTATCATGCTCAACAACCAAATAGCACTCTCCTAAAATTCGCGGATGACTTTTTTAATATCCATGCCCTACGGCATGCCAGCGAAGATCATCTTAGTTCTGAACTTGACCATCTGACTTATTGGTCTGAATCTCATGGATTCAAACTTAACAACAATAAGACGAAAGTGGTGTTATCTCTTTTGTCTTCTGCGGGGCATGCACAATTTTTTTTATTCTTTGTTATTAGGTTAGGGGTGGTTGTTTTAGTTAGGGTATTTTGTTATTCAATCCATTGTTTTATTATGTTCTTGTTTAATACCTTTGTTACTGTTGCTGTCATTATCACTATAGATCCGAGCTGGCCAAGTCAAGTGGTGCAATTGGTGAAGTGAAGACTGTTAACGCGTAGAGCTGAACGCGAAGGCAAACACGCGATTTCTGTCACAACTGCGCGCTGCCGTTGTCCTGGATGGTCGCTGCTACCCGTCCTCTCCTGCTGATGCTGACAGAAGACTTTGAAGACTTTCTGTTTTCCGACTTTGTGACTGCTAAAGACATCCTTGAATACTTCTGTTGAAAATTCCTATATTTTCCTGGTGACGTATAATAATACATGAACCATTATTTATTTTCTCCATTATTTTGTCTTGGGAATAATTAAAAGATTACTAACTTGTAACATATTTTGGGGGCTCAGCCGGGATACTAGGTCTAAATAACCATTTAAGGCCTATTAATCAAAATCTGGGTTAAGTTAGCGAGATCATTTCTTTTTTTTAATTCGTTTTGCTCAGGAGTTTCGCAGAATACTTTGTATTTATATATCTTCTTCATTGCATGCCCATTAGGTCTTGGATTTTTATTGAGTTTCTCTTAATGTCTTAGGATTAAAATAAAATGAATTCTAACGACGAATCAAATGATGAAAGAGAAGAAAGAAGACTCAATAGAGAATTTAAGCGAGAAGAAGCTAAGCGCCTTGAAAGGAAGGAGCAAAAGAGAATTCGAATTAAAACAAAAAGAATTTGAGCTAATGCAAAAGGAACTAGAGTTGCTGAAATTGCGAGTTGAAGGGGATATTCAGCTGGCAAAGTTGGAGTTTGAAAGGTCAAAGAGACGCAGCAAGCCAAGGATGATATTAGCAAAAAAGTTTCCCTGGTCCCAAAATTCAACGAAAAAGAAATCGAAGAATTCTTTTATTGCTTCGAGAGAATAGCAAAGAACGCTCAATGGTTAGAGGCAGATTGGACAGTACTCCTACAAACTGCGTTAGTCGGAAAAGCCCAAAGAATTTACACGTCTCTTTCTGACGACGATGCGAAAGACTACAAACTTGTGAAGCAGGCAATTCTACAAGCATATGAAAAGGTACCAGAGGCGTACAGACAAAAGTTCCGAAAGTGGAAAAGGTTACCAAACCAGAGTTGTATTGAATTCGCTAAGGAACTGCAAATGCTTATGGATAAATGGTTGTGCTGCTGAACAGGTGGAATCCGTCGTCGATTTACGAGAATTAATAATCTTGGAACAATTCCGAAATAGCTTAAGCCATGACGTTCGTACGTTCATTGATGAAAGGATGCCCAGCATGGTAAATGAAGCCGCGAAGCTCGCCGATCAATTTGAACTTACTCATCGCTGGTCAAATCAAGGGACTCATTTACAAAAAGAAAATAAAACAAGGAAACTTTAATCAGATACAAAAGAAACAGGGTTAAGAAAAGAATCTGAAACTGAAACTGACTTCAAAGGGAGGATTCCAAAATGCAGTCATTGTCGTAAGGTCGGGACACACTGAAACAAATATTTGTCGTTGGTTATTACACGGAAAACCTAAACAAAAATGACAAATCGGTCTCCGTCTTGCAAAAGCAGGAAAATTTAGATATGTCCAAACAAGAAAAATTGATTGATGAGGGTCGAAACGCTTTCTGTACAAACGGGCTGATTGGAAATAGCGAAGAGGATTATGTGCAACGTAAAAGTATGGAGAGACACAGCGGCATTTCAGTCACTTTTACTAGAAAAATCGTTGAAACATCCAGAAAACTCTAACCTTGGAATATCAATTCAAATAACTGAGAATTGGAGGACCTTCAGGATAGTTTCCGCTACACAGGGGTGTTCCTTAAATCCACAGTCTTTGATGGCTTCGTGATTTGTTGGTCTTGTTCAAGAGTTTACCCATCACAGAAATTGACTTGTTATTGGGAAACGATGTAGCAGGATCTCAAGTAGTTGAGAGAGTGGGTATGATCAAACCAACCATGACAAAGAATTCAAAGAAAGCACAGTACCAGAAGGAAGTCTCAGTCCGTCTGAAACTGATCAAGCCTTTGCCGAATTGTGTATGATAGATAACAGCTGTAAATGTTTTGACTAGGTCACAAATGAAAGAAAAAGAAAAATTAGAGAAAGAGTCATACCAGAAATGCAAATCGATAGATTTTCTTTGATTGAAGAACGGAAAAATGATGAAGCTTGAAAAAAGTATTTCGATGAGATAAAGTGATGGAAATGAAAATAGTCAAATTAGATTCTATCAATTAAAACGGCGTACTGATGCGACGATGGAGGCCACGAGACGCCGGACACTAGGCGAAAATTGGCGGGAATCGAACCAAATAGTTTGCCCAAGAGATACAGAAATGAGATATTGAGTCTAGCCCATGAGAATTGTTTAGCCGGGACATCTCGGAATTAACAAAACAAAATACCGCGTCACTCAACACTTTTACTTTTGGCCTGGAATGAATCAAGATATATCTAAATTCTGCAAAAGTTGTCATAATTGTCAGGTCAACCAACGGTTAAACGCAAATAAACAATCCTACAAAGGCACCGTTGTAGACCAATTTCTGCGTTCGAAGAGCCGTTTAACAGAATTCAAATCGACTGTGTGGGACCAATGCCTAAACTTTAAAAAAGGGGAATCAATACTCTGCTCACGATATTTTGTATTTCCAGCCGATTTCCGGAAGCAATACCGTTAAGAAACATAACAGCGAAATCAGTAGCAGATGCATTGATAAAGTTCTTTACAATCTTCGGTTTACCTCGAGAAATACAATCAGATCAAGGAAGTAATTTCGTCTCAAAACTTATGAAACAAGTTACGAACGAGCTTGGCATTAAACAGACGTTCTCCAGTCCATACTACCCTGACTCACAAGGTGCTATTGAAAGGTTCCATCGAACGTTCAAGACTATGTTGAGGACATACTGCCACGAAACAAACAAGGATTGGGATCAAGGTGTACCTTTACTGTTATTCACTTTCATTAAGAGATACAGTTCAAGAGTCAATCGGGTATAGTCCTTTTGAACTGGTATTTGGACATGCTGTAAGAGGACCACTGAAGTTATTCAAAGAAAAATGGTTAAATGACAGTGAAAATGAAGAAAATGTAATCGATTATGTTTCCAATTTCAAACAGCGATTATTGAGGATTCGTGAATTAGCTAAGTCAAATTTGTTACATTCTCAAGACGGTATGAAAAAGTGGTACGACGTTAATGCAAGAGAAAGAAAAGAAATTTCGATGTGGGCGATGATGTACTTGTTCTACTGCCAACCATGGGTAACCCTTTGACTGTGAAATACTGCGGACCTTATAAAATAACGCAGAAAATCAGTGATTTGAATTATGTTGTTATCAATGCCCGACAAAAAGAAAGAAAAATCGGTTATGCCACATAAATATGCTCAAACCATATTATCATCGAGATAGTCTTGCTGTCACGCCGATTTTTTCAAACATCGATTCACATCTACAGGACGAAAATATTGAAAACAACGAAGCTGATATACCTCCAACAGTAAAGCTACAGAATTCAGATATTTTGAAACTTGACAAATTCTTGAAATATTTAGATGATCTGCAAAGAAATGACATAGGAAAATTGATCAATACTTACTCGGAAATTTTCTCTGACTCACCTGGACGCACGAATTTAATAGAACATGACGTTGAAGTGACCGAAGTAAAACCTGTCAAACAAAAGCCCTACAGGATGAACCCAGAAAAGAATAAACGAATGAAAGAAGAGATAAGTTAATGATTGAAAATGGTATAATTGAGAAAAGCAAAAGCGATTGGAGTTCCCCCTGTCTGTTAGTACCCAAACCGGACCAGACCGATAGATTCTGTAAGATTATAGGAAATTGAATTCTGTGACAATTGCAGACAACTTTCCTTTGCCACTAATTCAAGAGTGTGTGGATAGAATCGGTCAGGCAAATTTCATAAGCAAGATAGACCTACTAAAAGGTTATTGGCAAGTTCCGTTAACTGAACGCGCGAAGAAACTTTCCGCTTTTATAACTGAAGACGGTCTTTGGCAGTATACGGTTATGCCTTTCGACATGAGGAACGCCGTCCGCAACTTTTCAGCGTTTGGCAAATAAAGTGATAGAAAATATACCTGGTAGCGTTGTATACATTGACGACATAGTCATTTACAGCGACACGTGGATGGTGAACATCTTGCCAGACTTGAATTGTTATTTAGCAATCTTGCTGAAGCAAATCTCACAGTAAATATCAAGAAAAGTGAATTCGGAAAATCAAAGATTAATTATTTGGGTTTTCAAGTCGGTCAAGGCAAGTTATGCCCTTTAGACAGTAAAGTCAAAACCATTTTGGAAATGCCTGTACCCCAAAATCGAAAAGAGGTTAGACGCTTTATTGGAATGTCTAGTTATTATCAACAATTTTGTTCGAAAATGTCTGAAATCCTATACCCATTAACGAGGTTAACCACTTCGAAAGTGAAATTTGAATGGGAAAACGAATGTCAAAATTCCTTCGAGAAAGTCAAAGAGATTCTCTCAAGCTCACCAGTACTTAAAACGCCGAATTTCGACAAACCATTTCACCTAACGACTGATGCTAGCGATGTAGGAGTTGCCGCAATGTTGTCCCAAGTAGACGAAAATGGAGATGATCATCCCGTATCATATTTTTCCAAAAATTGAATCCCCATGAAATTGCCTATTCTACTATTGAGAAAGAAGCTCTAAGCATAGTATTCGCTCTACAATATTATGTCGTTTATCTACATGGTGGCAAATATCCTGTCCAAGTTTTTACGGACCACAACCCGTTGGTGTTCATTGATAAAATGAAAGGAAAAAACAAACGTTTGCTCTGGTGGAGTTTATTACTTCAAGAATATAATTTGGAAGTAAAACATATACGTGGAAAAGATAATGTTGTAGCCGACTGTCTTTCTAGGTTGAACTGTTGAGCAAATTGAATTTTTTTTTAATAATGAAGTTACGATACATTTTGCGTTTGAGAATATACAAAATATACCGTATCTTATTTTTTTTGTGGGGAGGTGTTATCTCTTTTGTCTTCTGCGGGGCATGCACAATTTTTTTTATTCTTTGTTATTAGGTTAGGGGTGGTTGTTTTAGTTAGGGTATTTTGTTATTCAATCCATTGTTTTATTATGTTCTTGTTTTAATACCTTTGTTACTGTTCTGTCATTATCACTATAGATCCGAGCTGGCCAAGTCAAGTGGTGCAATTGGTGAAGTGAAGACTGTTAACGCGTAGAGCTGAACGCGAAGGCAAACACGCGATTTCTGTCACAACTGCGCGCTGACGTTGTCCTGGATGGTCGCTGCTACCCGTCCTCTCCTGCTGATGCTGACAGAAGACTTTGAAGACTTTCTGTTTTCCGACTTTGTGACTGCTAAAGACACCCCCCCCCCCCCCACCCTTGAATACTTCTGTTGAAAATTCCTGTATTTTCCTGGTGACGTATAATAACCCTTTAGGGCACAGATCTCCATTTTACTGAGGAATCTTATTTTCTTCTCATGGATAGTTGTTATAGGGTCCCATTAAGACATATCTCAAGTATTTTAAAAAATATATATCGGGAATATTATTTTTGGGGGTGGTACATTTTTGTACCACTATACCCTAGTGAAATTTTCAGTCTCGGCAGATAGTTTTTTTGCAATTGTTGTTGCGCTCTTTAATGCAAGTAGCTACGTAGGCATGGTTAAAATTGTATTTTGATATTGTGCAATATACCCAAACCCCTAATGTTTATTGTGTAATTCAGAGCACTATATTTGTTGGAAGATAATGCCTGTTTTTCACATTACAAACTCAAAAAAAAATGATCAATCGAGGATTGATGATGAGTAGTTAATATTACATTATCATTCGTGTGTTGTGTCCAAATTTAGGCCTCATCAAGCAATAGGGGAATGAAACTATTCATGATAACATTGAAGAGTAGCAGTTCCTCTGACTATATCAGACCATAGAGCAACGTCACAGATCCTGCAGAATACATTACTTCGGGCAGTCGTTTTTCGTTTGAAGAACAGAACGTACATCGTGCCTCTATTGCTTTTTGACAATTGGAAGGTGGGAATACCATGGGATGATGGTTGGAGCAACTTTCTTTTCTTCGACTTGCCGATTCGAGCTCGGTTTGGATCTTGATGAGAATTGTCTTCACAGACCATGAACAATCTTCAGCGAAAGTCCTTTGATGGGCATGGAAGGGAAGCCTACAGGAATTGGCTACAGGAAGCGTCCCTTTCATCTGTTGTTACACTATGTAGGATTTGAAATGGCGGTGGTCATTTTGATCGAGAATAGTCTGAGGTAGTATTTGTACCGGCTTCGGTGGTGATTTCATAGCATGTTACTTTGAATCTGTGATGTACACATGATGTACACAGTGATGTGCATGTTGTAATGATCTAAAACGCCTGAATCTTGTAGGCACGGTCATTAGGGGTGGCGTTCCAATGTTGAGACGTGCAGATTCTTTTATTTGCTTCGAATCTTGCCAGGGTCATTATATTATTCACAAAGGAACACCAAATGCTTTGTCTCAGTGGACCAATATTCCTCATTTCAGGAGAGCTGCAGGCTTTAGACTCAAATACCCACGATGGCCTTCATTTCTTCTTCTTCAACAGAAAAACGTTCCCATTTTGTTTAGCGTATTTGTGTGGACTGGTGGAATTAGTATGTCACAATAAGTTGATTCAGCCAGAAACTTTGAGAAATACTTCATTGGGCAGTTCAGCTCAAGGATGTCAGACCGAATAATGTCATATTCAATTGTTTTTGAGATCGAATGGAATGTGTTGAAGATAGCTGTAGTATTTCTTGAGTTTACAGAAGAGGGTTTTCGCTGGGTCCTGTCATAGTTTAAAGTAGAAGGTCGTTCATCAGATTTCAGGTGCTTGTGAAGTTGATATGACGGTTGGCGTCCAATTCCGGCGCGTCATAGTCCGCTTCAAAGAAAGACCTATCCTCTCATCAACTATGGGCAGGCTCACCTGAAATAAGAAGTCCAAATTTGAAGCAGCAGCTACTTGTAATGCATTTTCTGGATTCTGTACATTATTTAGAAGATTCAATTGTAATTTTACTTAAAGTCACAGAAAGAAAAACATTTACGGCTACCGCTAATAAAATCTATAATTGAGGCGTAGGCACCACAGTTACGGACATAGCCTAGTGGAATCAACTTCGGAATAATATTCGATGCTTAATAGTGTTGTGGTCGAGTACCCTGAATAGAAAATTTTGCCTAAAAACTACATTGGTGGAGCGTCATAGACGCAAAAGTGTATCTAGGCTCTTTTTGGATGATATGTCAAGTACCTAGCTAATATCATTTTTCAAGAAACATGTACTAGCATTCGTGAATATTTCATTAATTTTGCATTAATTTTCACTCTTAAGGCTTAGTGGTATATTATTTGTACCACCTTACGTGATTCCATTTCTATATTTTGCCCAAACAAACAACAAAATTATCAGCTCATGTCTTGACCCAATTATGTTTTTTTCAGGTTATCATCTTACCCAACATTGTGGTAGGAAAAAGCTTACTAGAACATGAAAGAGACAGATGACTTGAACACTTAACCGATGTGCAATTCCCCAAAAGAAGGCGAGATAATGAAATAAAATGTCCAATTTCATTCGCCCCCCCCTCTGTATCTACTAGAAATTTAATTGATTTTGTAAAACAAATCTCGTCACAGCTTTTTTTCAATGCATTTTCTACCAAGTTGTTAGATATGGTAAATGACAGCGGAAAACAAGAGCCGAAACACGATCACAAAAGAATACATTGTTGGTGGTATAAAAATGTACCACTAAACCCTAAAGGGATAATACATGAACCATTATTTTGTTTTGGGAATAATTAAAAGATTACTAACTCGTAACAGTGGTGAACATACAAACGAAACGGTCCATTGTTTTGGCTCCATTGGAAGATACAGCATCTAATTGTGAAATCGAAGCAGTAAAGGCGGCAAAAATCTTGGGCATTAAATTTGATGATCAGCTAACGTTGCACAATCACATTGAGAATGTCTTGAGCCGTGCCAGGAAAAAGACTGTACATGCTCTACTCTCTTAAACGGATTATGAACGCTCCTTCAGCGACTTTCATGTGGATGGTATACTGGACACTCATAACGATCGGTATCCAGCTATCAGCTTTCCTGTATGGTATGTGTTAGCGATATACAAAACTTGTTTTCCGGCAGATAACCCAATTTGAAAGAACGTGTTTTCCCAATTTTTTTCGGATTTAAGGGGAAAATTAAATTTGCTGATTTTTGTGACTTGATGGCAAGGACGCCTATCAAGTAAAGCGAAGTGTGACCTCCCAACATCCCTTGCATGTGATATTTGACAAAATCATCATCTAGGTTCCTTCTACTCGCAAAGGATTCCTTTTCACAGGAAAGTGATGGCCAAAACCAAGCGGTTTCATGTCGTTCTTTTCATTAGATTTGCTTAACTTTCTTTCATGTTTTATCTTCTGTAATTGTTGTATCATGCCACTTCCGAATCCTTGTTTTGAAGTGTAATAAAGCCATATTAATTATTATTATTAACTTATCTTCGTGGGTGGACTTTACCGAACAGGATCCTGTCTCCGCTTCAAGTTCTTCGAACAAACTTGTGTTGTTCCAAGATTCCGACTCTCAACGGTGTCTCGAGATTACATTTTGCTTCTCGCTCCTGCTGTCGTTTATGGAATAGTCTGCATTCCGGATTGCTGTTTGAAGTGAATCACTAAGACACTTCAAGCTAGGCCGGTCTCAAAGATTTTTGCTATGCTTTCTGTTTTATCTTCATTCTATGTGTTTTTATTGTTTGTAAAAAAGATCTTGAAGCTTCATGCCATAAACATCTTTCATAATAAAAATTCGTGATCAATCCAATCAAAACATCACAAAAGGATTTGAATCATAATTCTAAGACAGCACTTTGAAAGTTGTAAAGAGCATGACGTGCCGAATTTAGGTTCGTCCTTATTTGCTTATCATTTTGATCATCATTTTGAGGTAATTCTATCGTCGGCGACCACGATCTCTGAGGATATCACGTTGCGTCTTTGCAATGGATATGGAAAAAACAAAGTGTGTCATCCACTAACAGAGCTTGAATATGAATGAATTTTGTCAGAAATTACAAACATCTCTTTTCGGCCAGAAATTTTACAGAATAACGAAGAACTTGATACGTGCGCGGGATCTATACAAGCAATAATTTATTTGATCCTTGAACTTGAAAAACTTTCCTTTCATTCCCATTTCGATAGCTGTATGCACCGATTTCTGGCAAGTTCTTTAATCATTCAGTAAGTGCGTGGGAGTGTGAGTTATTCTACTAAGGACATCAGCGTTCTTCAATCGTTCTCACTGAAGGATCACAACCGACTTATATGTGATCTAAAATTGTATAAAGAGCAGGACAAATAGACGATATGCTAACAGTCTAGACGATTTTATTATTCTTATTACGCGTGCCAAAATGTGCATTAACCCTCTGAGACCTGAGGGGGGGTCCAGTGGACACCTTTTACATATTCTTAGTTTACCTGCTTAAATCGATATCAAAACAATTAGGAAAGTTGATTTTAAGTAAAACAATGATGCTTGCGTGTAGCAGGTCGGGTTATTAACGAAATCCCTTGAAGTGACTTTTCAGACCTATTCTCAGTAAACACGTGCGTAAAATATGGTGTTTTTGCTGTAAGGTCAACCACATTTAGGTATCAGCATCATTTGTACTAGGAGGCTCGGCGTTTAACGATTATTTTTGTGTCACCATAAAGCCTCAGATAGTTGATTTGCTTTTGATTGAAATTGATTTAAATTCATGCAGGATAATCCTTTCCATTTGTACATTCCTTCAGAAATATATCCAAGCTATCAGATATAGACCTAAAATGAGTCAAAATTGCTGTACTTCTAGAAACCAAAAAACAGCTGTGGGAGATCTAAACTTGTCATTACTGCTGTGAAAAGTTTGTCATCAATCAGTTTTTGGTGCTCAACTCATGAATATAATACTGATAGCTTTCATTTCGGACATCGAATTTATGTCGAGTTGTTCACTATAGGCCAACCAGTCACGCAGAGATCATGTGCGAAAGCAAACATATTCACATTTTGCGTTCTTCTAACACATTGCACATATCTACGGAGCATGATGCAAATACAAATTATAAATGACTTTTACTCTTTATTACACAATCGTGGACATGTTCGAAATATTTTTCATCTAATTAAAAAAATTTTGTGATGGTATTTTGTATACCACTTCTGAGACCTGAGGGGGTTCCAGATGGAACCCCCTTGGCCTCTATCTGGCATACTTCTACTGATTCAATTGAATGAAATAAACATATGCAGATTCACTGTCAGAAAATGATGTTTTTTGTATGGTCTTGGGAGTGGTTGGGACATATCGTCCGCGTAAAACAACTGAAATAGAGGAAAACATGTGTTGGGCTCCGGGGTCCAACTGGTGACCCCCTCAGGTCTCTGAGGGTTAATAAACAAAGCTTTCACTTTCTTGTATAATTTTGAAGCTAAACTATATGAAAATTGAAGTGGAATCTTAAATAATCTGGAAATAGTGTAGTACATGCACGTCAAAAAGACTTTTCAAACGCACGAATGAAACCTAATGAAATCAATTTTAGCCTACGCCCCTTACCGAAAATTTTATTCAGCTCCTGAACGAAGAAAACTACGTATTCCACAGCTTTTCATCAATTTTGGATGACATTGGCCCAATACTTTGGTCATAATGCGATTTCAAAAATTTGAATGCACGACTGATTTGTCGAATTTTGCACTATTTTTGCATTGAATGTTTTCAGGTGTCTGTAGTAATTTTAAAACTATTCGAAAATATAAAAGAGATGGCTTGCTTGGCTATTTCTGTGTCAATCTCGACATCCTATTTCCATATTCACATATAGTTCTAGTGATTTTCTGCTACACTTTCCATAGCTTCAATTAAGATATCTACTCCTCAAGGACATTTATAAATTTTAGCACAATATGCGGATTTTGTCACCCTGGGGATGGACGTTGTCATAGAGTATGTATATTAGGTAGAGTGGTAACTCCGCATTTTTAAATCCCCAAGGTGCATCCACTTTCGATTTTATTAAATGAACTCAAAGGAGATACAGGTGGTATTGTCACCAAATGTGAGATATGCAAATTTTTGCAGTTTTGCGGAAAGTACAACGGAATTGAAGGATCATGATTGTAATGCAGAAGGAATGATGGTGTTTTACAGATTCTCAGTGTCATGACAGCCTTGGAGATTTAATGTTTGTTAAATTACCAATTCGATTGGTTCCCTTCAAATAATATTTTCTTAAGTGTGATCATTTCACAGGCAACGTGCCACTGGCACAGGGAAATCACATAATCAGAGACAATGATTTCAATTAACTTTGAAAGATGTAAATGGGTCCACATCACTATTCAGATTCAAGGAAGGAAACATGAATTTAGTGAATCATAAAATCATGACAGTGAAAATTGAATTAAAAACTTGAAATTTCAACCAAGAAAGCACGAATAATATCACGACTTTTTCATGAAGACTTCCCTTATAATTCGGATCATGAAATTCCCTTGATAATCAGCTTGATTTCCGCTTAGTTAGGATGCTTATTATCAAATATTCATTCCTTTTGATATTCAAATTGTTTCATAACTTGTTAAGGAGAGTCATCTCGGCAGTATATAAATTGGCAAATTCTGACTTTCTTCAAGAGTGCTCAAATAATTTTTTGAACCAGAGGAACGTAATCTCCGCAAAAAACTGAATACCTTCACATAAAATATTTTACTGTACACAGATACCTTTTTGAGTCGACACTCTACCTATACACTGTAAACCGTAGACCGACATGATCCTACAAAATTAGTGGCAAAATCAACCGACGATTGTCACCTCCAATATCCTGCGATATCCGACGAATTTGTAGGTTCTCCACCGATGTCGAAACAGATGCTTTGTATGCAAATTAACTAAACAAATACTGTTGAATATTGATTGATTTTTCGATTAGTGATTGCTTGACTTTTGGGCAATCTGTATTACTGTGCACTCTAAACCAGCACCTCCTAAATCGCACACTGAAGCGAGACACTATTCATAACTAATCAAAAAATCCTAAAGCAAAGTGTTTTAGGAGGCTAGCGCACTAGTGTTATTCTTCTCTTTAGTATGTCAGCATTCTATTTCACGCAACCTCCTAAAATTCTAGTGTGTCGCGCTTTAGGATGCAAGTTTCTTCGATTTTAGGAGGTGACAGTTTACAGTGTGTGGCAAAATCATGATTTATTTTCACTCAATTTAATTAATTACCTACATTTTTGATAAAATTTAAGCTACAATTCATTGCTATTCATTTTGTCGCTTTTTGTCAGATACTGTAGGTGTTCAGTGGCTATCATCCTACAAGAACTAACAATGGCCGACAAAATAGATTTTGTAGGATAAATGTCTGTCAGTTGTCAGTCAGCGGTTTACAGTGTATATCCCTACTCTATGGACGTTGTTACAGTCCGAAGTACCGGTTTGATCAAAAAATGGCTATAGAAATGCACTTTGAGTTTTTGAACAACATAAGAAGAGAAATTGTATAGAAAAATGGATCATCACTTTTTGAAAGTTAATAAGATTGATTGCGATATTTTACACTTTTACAACATATTTTACAACGCTTGCCCAAATAATGATTTGCTGCCAACTTTCACAAATATATTGCATATATTGCAACCGTTCATTCATTTTTCAAAGCATTTTTCGAGCATATTGACGGATCGTTGGCCGCTGAAATCCTGAGATAGCCTTTATCAAAGTAAGAGGAGCAACAACAACAAGGTGTGCAGTATTCACTATGAAATTCCGAAATTCTCAGGTCATGGGAATTAGCTTTTAAAATTTGAAATCAAAGATCAAAAATCGAAGAAAGTTCAATGATTCTTTATTTACATATTTATATTATATCATTTGATACGTAACATTTGACTAGATCTATTGCAACCAAATGAGGCTTGTTAAATAGCATTTTAATTGGCTATGCATCTTAATTTAGTTAGAAGTATTACTTTTTATGTCTAACACAAAGACTATTCCTTTAAATGTGTACTGTATATAAGGGAACAAATAGCTCCTAATCAGTCGGTGGAAATTTGTCTATCGAGACATATCATGCAGAAAACGCTGCATGAAGTTTAATATGAAATCTCTCAGTTCGAATTCAACACGATAATGTAATCATTCATTGAAGCAATCTTCCACAACTGATTTCCATTAGGATTTCTTCTAAAAATGCAAACTTTATTGCCTAGAAATCCACAGATGTTTTCACTTCTGCCAGATAGCGCCATATGACATCAAAGATGCACGTACTTCTATTAATTTGACGCAATCGGTTTGTATTTATCTCCAGTTTGTTGTTGTGAAAAAGGCTTCGCCCTATAACAATGAAACTTTGATGTCATCTTCATACAACTTGAATTGAATTTATTTATAACCTCTAAAGTGAATAAATGACAAGTTTCCCAGAGGTTAACGTGATAAAAATCATTAGTGCATCAATTAATGACTTCCTGTTTTCATCCATAAAAAGTGTTTGGAATCTTAGCAACACCGATTATTGCCTATTGTCAAAACCAATCCACTATCACGCTGCATCAACAAAACTTAGACAAAACTGGAAATCCATTTAAGAAATCAAGTCAAAAATATCAAAATTGTTAATCTCATTTAGATGTGTGTTACTTGACTAGAACATGTGGATGCAGTAGTATTATCGTTGTCACTCATTCACCGTTCATTGGCGGCGGAACAGACAGGTAATCCTCCGTTCTTGTGAAATATCTCATTCGCCTGGTCTTAGAGGATGCAGTTGTATAATTTGTATTAGCAACCTCTTTGTTTTAGAATGCTGAGAGGAAAGTTCATGTAGATAACAAGTCTTCATGGGATTCAGAGCATCAAAGATGATCTCTGAAATAAAGAATTTGAATGTGCTGTAGAGTTGAATTTCTTAAAATAGTTGTACTCTGATGCAAGATCCATACATGGTTCTCAAAAACACGCAGTCAAAATTTGAGTTGGAGTGCGACCATCGTACGATTCGGCGTCAAGGTTGACTACCTGTAAATCGAACAACGCCTGAGTCTGTGGTGCCCACACTCCTCTCACCATGATGTCTGCCCGTAATCCTTCCTCTTCACTGCCGAGTTCCGCAGTCTCTCGGATGATTCGTTCTTTGGTGACATTTCGTTCTCCATATGCCATTGCAGCTAAGTCTCCGATCAGATCTCTCATCTCATTATGCCGTTGAATTATCCGTCCTCCTTTTTTACAATTTAGCCCATGGTTTACGGAAAACATTTCACCGCATCGTCTCAAACGGCAGGGAGCTCATTTATAGGACGTCCATAACGAAATTCAGTTCTTCAAAGGTCGAAATTGCGAATGCTCAAGGGTAACACGTTAAGCCAATCACTGTTCTTACTATTAATGCATAGACGGATAGAGTTCGCTTGTTTTCGTGGAAGCATGGTGCAAAGTTATTCTACACTAGATTTTTCGTAAGCAAAACGTGATATTCTCCTGTTTTATCTGCATTCTTGAATCGTTTTATAATGGCTAGATGCATCGAAAAGTTCATCAGGTTGTTTGATAGCATTAGACAGTACTTTCGTCGAGGCTCTCGAAGTTTCATAATTCAATTGGGATTGCGTTACTGGATTCCAAAGGTTAAGACCCGCGCAGCGCGTTGAGTTGGCATTTATTTTTCTTTCAGCAGCAGAGATCGGAGTGCCGAATGCTGCGGCTAATAATTTATTATGCAGTGCAGTTTCAAGGCTATTGAATATAGAATATATCCCACACTGAAAATCGCTCAATACCAATCAAATACGAAGGATGCATACCAAAATTTTTTTTGGTATATTTCTGTATTCTCCTGGTATATATTTGTATGCTTTTCGTATGTTATTTCAAATGCGGTATGCTTTACATACTAAAGCCATACTAACACAATGTTAAAAGAATGCATAAATCATGTCCAAAGTATATTGATTTCAGGCCTTTTGTTAATAAAGATCACACTTATGTTACTACTGTTCTGCAAGTAGTGAGATTATGACATTCAAGAGTCATTCTTTCAATACTGAATTCGATTTTAATACACGTAAGTCTAAGGCATTTCATGAATAATCAATAAGATTTCAACCATCAACAATTATGCACTATGTAGTTTTGAAATTAAGCATATTATCAATCCGAAATAAAAACACATTATAATTCATGAACGGAAAATTTAGTCATGTTTGAGATATATAAGTCAACATGATTTCACTGAAGATATCGGTTAAATGAAACCAAGTTTAGCAACTTGGGTCATGAAGTAGAGTTAATAAACATCCTGTTAATGTAGCCAGACAAGTAGCATCGACCGCATATTCGTGGAGCATAAAATTCACAATAAATCTAATGTATTCAAATATCACTCTATCAAACAAAAAATATTCACCATTTGTGTTACCTAAAAAAGTTGTATGACAGTAGTATATAATACATACATTTTTTTGCTATGTGACTTAAAGCTGCACATACCAAATGGAACAATGATGAATTTCCATCGGGTCTCGGATATAAAACATACCAGCAATTCGTATTTCAGTGTAGAACAGTCAATCACAGATAGAATAGTTCGTATCGCTACATACCAATCACATACAAAAGTAAATGAGATTTCGTATGAAAAACATACCAGATCTCCGTAAACATGCCAGAATCTCGTATCAGATGTTAGTTTCAAATTGTATGTGATTTTCGTATCCAGCGATTTACAGTGCAGGATAACATTTTGAGTGTATCCACTCATTCTGAATGGATTTCACCACCGCAGACAGGGCTGTGAAATGGCAATGTCAGTCATTACCTCAATGTTATTCAGCCAAACGTTGATTTTTTCTGTCATGTTTTTTTCTTCTTCTTCTGCACACTCAATAAATCCTCCAAGGAATCTATTTCCAGTTGAAACACGTATTCCATATCTGTTGAATATTGTTCTTGCAACATCCATACATGCGGGAGAAACTATTGTCTCTTTGTGACAGCTTTTCATTTGATTGCAAATACCATAGAACTTCACGAAAAGTCACACACTTCCCTAAGTTTTTAAAAGGTGAGTAGATGGCAAGAAAAAGCAACAGCTATATACTAAACACTAAGCAATAGGCCTATATTGCCTATATTCGATGTCCGCTATTACGAATAAGCTACACAAGTGACATGCCACGCTCAATTACGTGCAAAATACGCGCAATTACACATGACCCTAAACATCCGTCGCTACGCGTGACATTGCTGCAACATCTGTCGGCAGTCCTGTTATATAGACTTTGCGTCTCATGTGCCTGCATGCATCAGAGGCTAAACAATGTGATGGGACCTCAATTTCATGCTTAGGGCAGACAGAATATGCTAAGAAGTTCATCCGTGGCTCAAGCGTCAACGCGGACAACCGTAGACGACGCGTAAACTATAAACGCTCGCTTTTTCAAATTCAGTCTCTATGAATCACGCGAATCATGAACAGCCACTGTCGTGATCTAATATAACATGTACATGTCTTACCTTATCTGTATTTTCCCATCGATAGCTGAATAAATACAACTTAGTAATGACAATTTTCGTGTTGAGGGATTCTTGAATTTTTTTCATGCAGAGTTTCAATTTTACTTGAATACCTAGTTATTGTGCTAGGATCTTATATTTATGGATATCATGCGATTTTGTCATTGAAATATCTTCACAACAACGCTATAATGTTTCAATCGTTTGCTCGCAATCATGCAAAGAGCACTTTCATGGATCCGATGATAAGCAAATTATATGTGTGAGTACATTTGAAGTTCTTGCTTTTTCTGTCTAGACTTGTTTATATTTCAAAAAGCTCATGTATTCCTTACTGTGAAAACCCTCAGAGAGTTGAGATATCAAGTCATCTCACATTATACATGTAGATCAATAGTACAACGATCCATTTTTAGCTATTGTCTGGAGAGATACTTTCAAATGATCCTAACCTCATCAGAGCATTTGAAATGTTTGTCCGTCAAACTACAACATTTGCCGCAACCATAGATTGACCTAGATATGATACTCTTCATGATGCGCAAGGTGAACGATCATACGCGAGTGCCTGTATCTTAGTTAGAGGACTGGTCGTAGGTTTCAGACCCACCAGACGCACATCTTTAGCGCAATAATTCACTCATAAACCGGCTGTCAGTAAAACTGCTGCATAATTCTGGTTTCACTCCTTCCGTTCGGCTCAATAAATCAGATAGTCTCGTATTGTTCGATTTCCGCACAAAATCTATGAAATCTTTGTATTTTGTAAATGGCTTACTTCCAAATTCATATGGACATCGAAGCAAAATTTGATACCAATCACATACATGAGAAAACACATCAAATCTCTGCAAACATCCAAGGATTCCCCACATGCGGATTTGGATAAGCTACACTGCTGAGCAAAATGATTGGCATGCAGTTCTTCTCATGCATGTCTCTGCTTGCTAAATATGTCTTGCAAATACTTTATGGATAACAGTGTAGAAGATACTACTGAATTCTTCATGAGCAAATGATGATATAATTATTCTTACAATGGCCTCATGACTACTCATTATGATAATGCCATTATTCTCATGAATGACCTCTATATCAATCATTTTGTTCTCATCAAAGTGTCATTGAGAATATGCCATGAGCACTCATTAAGATATCGTGAATCCACACTAAATTTCATTAATTCTCATGACGAATTTTCGTGAGGGCACAGTCTACTGGACCTCCCCTCCAGGTAGTTGAAGTTCAAAAAGGTTTTTGTCTTCTATATGAAACTCTGTAATGAGAAATCACACAGATAAAAGACTTTCCGTTTATTTGAAGATGGACAGATTTGGGCAAACACGGTAACTAAACTATCATTGCATCCACAGAAACTAAAGCTGCATTGAAACTTCATTTATCAAAATAATCGCTCTAATTGTTTATATTTTGATGGCCTGGCGACAAATTAGATTAGCGAGTGACAATTTTTCATTATCCGTCGCTCTTTACTGCCTCCGGCAGACGATTTTCGATTCAATATAATTTGACATTTTGATAATTGACTAAATCTGTCTAGCTATGAGTGAAACTTTGAAAATGTTAGTCACGTGTTGTTCTTCCAAGTGTATTCTTCTCTGTTATGTACTAAATCCCCTCAAATTCCATTCTCAAACATGCACTGCTCTACAAATTTTATCAAAAAAATGAAAATCTCACAGTGTTTTCATACAGCAACAAACACAGTGCATACATTTCCCCAGTCAATGCAAGAAAGCGTTTATATTGCAAAAGTAGATTTAAGTTGATAGACTTCTAAAAGTTGATGATTATCGAATGAATTTACATTCGATTTAAAAATTCAATCTAATGTTTCCACTTTAAATGTACTGAGAATATGTACGTACTCTTTTGACAAATATACCTGCAGAGTTATCACTGTCAGAATTCATATTTCTATGGAAAAAATAAGTCATATACAGATACAGAATTGAAATGAGTAAACGTAAATTATACATATAAAATCGTCTCCAAATTCAACAAACATTATATGTTCAGAAAGCTCATGGTCTAAAATTGCTCCTGTGTAAATTTCATGACAACTCCAAATATAGCAGTCAGTAGATTAAATAATGTTTCAATGTTTGCAATTTCTTTGGAAGTCAATTCTCATTTTATCGCTAACCAGAAGCGTGATTCATCACTCTCACGCATGCATAACGCATAGACAGACGAGAACAATGCTGTGAAATCGGAGGACATCTAATTCATTCATTTCATTTGTTTTGTGTCTCTCAGTGACATGCGAACTGCCGGATTGATTGAAAGCTTACCAGAAAGGCTATTTTGGTGGTCTTAGTGGCTTTGATCCGGATTGGCCGGCCAGATCTCACTGTGTCGCAACAATTAAAGGTCCCCAAAAGAACTATCTACTTTTGGTTGCGAAGAGGCTGTCAGCGGCCTGATGGAAGGACTTCGGGCCGACCAAGGCTGATTTCTCGCAGGTCAAATCGCTACATCGCCAGTATGGGCGATAGTGATCCCTCTACCAGTCTATCAGAACTTTCAACAGGTTCAAATCTTTCCAGGACAACTGTTTAGAGACCACTTTAGGAGTTGAACAGCTCCAGTCGTAAGAGACCATCTAAGTTGAATCTGTCCCAGCGACACAAGAAACTGAGACTACAGTGGTCAATGAAACGTTGCTATTGGCGGAATCAGTGGTCACGTGTAGCTTGGTCGGATGAGGCAGCTGTCCAACAAAAATTCAAAGATGGACGTCTGCGCTTTTGGCTAAAGTCTGGGCAAGACATTTCTGATCGTTTTTTACACCAAGGAGTCAGGACGATTGCAGGAAATGCCCATATAGGGTGCCGTTTGGAGTGATGCTCGCAGTTCACTGCATGCCATGAAGGAAAACATAAACTCCGAACACCACGTTCGAGTGCTCGAAGAGCGTGTTCATCCTCTAGCATTCAGTTTAGGTGATCCATTATCTGATTGGATTCTCATGGATGCCAATGCTCCATGTCATCGTGCCAAGGCCACTCAGTTGTGTACCAGAAATAGTCCAATGTCTGGTCTATCTTGAAACGGTGAGTTCGTGGACGAATTTGTCTCGGCAATGATTTGAATCGGTTGAAGCCCTTAGTGAGGCAGGAGCTGAATGAGATTGAACTACAGATGATCAGAAATTTGATCGGCAGTACGCCTAATCGCATTGGAAAGGTAATAGAACTTAGAGGAGACGAATCCGGCTACTAGGGAACGCACCCATTAGTCCTTTTTAAAGACTCGGCCCTTACTGGGCCAATCACAGAATTAAATATTTTGTTTATCTGCTTCGGTTTGCTAGAAGTGTGATAAATACGAAATTGACGGCACATTGAGGAACCTATTAAGTGGACAAAAAGGAATTCCTAATACCCTATAGAGATAGGAAAAGAAGTCGTGCGTCGCTTGCGGATTAATGTGAGTTCCAGCGAAGTGCTTCGATTGCCAAAATTCCTTCAGATTCGAAGAATTCAGATCATTGCGCACAAGTTTTCTCCATAATGTTGGCCCTCCCGATCATTATTAAAGAAAGTAGCAGGCGTACGAAAATTAGTTCACTTGATGATTTCACATCCTCTCCTCGGCATTGCTCACTGTATAGTGCATACATTGAATCGAAGCCACGCATTGATGTGTGTTTTGGTGTGTGCGAAGTGATATCACAGCACGCACGCATCTCTCACTGGCTCTGGTGTCCTCTGCTGACAGCTTATTGTTTGCCATTTCCAATACCAAGCGATACACGAATTACCCATTCGAGAAGGAGCAAGTTGTCTAATTCTGTGCCATTTCGATGTAAGGTTACATACAGTTCTTCCTTTCTAGGAAACCGAAGCGCGCGCAGATGAATCTAATTCTGTGGGGCCAACATATCAGAAAATATGTGATATAATGCAGGAAACAAATTCATTCAATCATAGTCAAAAACTTGCTGTTTACTATAAGATGTTGCTCTTCTAACTTATTTCTAACTATTTATGAAACGGACTGTAAGTATGCAAGTAAATGCACAGTACAATAATAATATAACAGTACAGTATAATAAGTTTTCTCGATAATGTTGGGCCCTCCGATCATTATTAAGAAAAGTTTTGCAGGCGCATGAAAAAACGGTCACAAACTTCTCTGTAGAACGTGACATCGTCTGTGCCTCTTTGCTGTGTGATCCGGTTGATAATCCATCGAAACTTCGCACAATTTGGCGTGTTTAATGTTGAACTGGCTGCTCATTGTTCGATTGCTATGGTATTTAGTCAGCAGATTGCGCCATTTCATGTTCCAACATTTTCCTTTCTAGTCAAGCAGAAGATGAGACGACCTGTCTGATTCTGTGGCTGTATCCTATGATGAAATGTGAAAGTAGCTGTCAAAACGCAGAAGTTGAAAACTGTTCAACTAGAGACAATCTGATTGGATGTGACAGCTATGACCAGGAAGATCTATGAATACTATGATTAAGAATTATTCAAACTATTCATAGACATCTTTGTTATGACGCTGAAGTGCCGTAACTTCTTTCATTGTTAACATAGATTTACAATCTACATGCTTGCGTTTCACATGACGTTCAAGGCGCGACAGGCAACACATATGCATGTTAGGCGATGTGATGCGGCCCTCAGTATAGGTACACTTTTCATCCTCAGATTTCATTGGCTAAATCTAACATAACGGACGTTTCTGTGTGGTACCGTACTATGTTGTGCAATGTGCACTGGAATGTCAATTTAATGAATAACATCAATTAAAACATTCTTGTCCAGATGAAATACGCAAGCGGCTGCTGAAACCGTGCTACACGCATCAGAGAATGCCCAGTAATTCTTTTCTTATAGGAAAACTAGCGAGACTGAGTCATATAAATTAAATAAAGGAATTTGAAAACATAACTCGCGCTTTATGGAACAGGGAAGCAATCGAGAGTGTTAAGAGTCTCGAGATCTCATAAGATAAATTAGTTGCCTAAATACAATTACAATCCAACAATCCAGCAATGATCCCATGGGACAAAATTTGGACAAAGTGCAATGGTTTGATTCACGGCTCATTTCATGCGATTGTAGCTGTACTATTTCAAATACTTCCTTTAGTCCATGGAGTGCAGATTCCCTTAGACTTCAATGATGATCTACAAATGTGAAATGATTGATTACAATGACAAGGTCGGAACATTTGCAAATTGTGTGAATTTCTCGTGAAACTCCGTGACAATAAGTTTCTATTGTCCACTTGCACTAGGGTTGGAACCGGCCGTGTATTTGGCGACTAGACCAAAACTGACCGGTGCTGAGTCGGAGTCTCCATAACCCACTAAGTTATTTAAGGCTGATAGAAGTTTGACCACAGAATTAGACTGATCTTTCCTCCTAAGTCGTCGTTTTCTCAAAGGGCAGAGTCATTTATTGCATGCGATAATGAGATGGCACACACCATGCGATCTACCGTCATACAATAAGTGGTCACTGAATGAGCAGTGAGACTGAGACAGCGGCCAGTGACGTGCGTGTCATACACATCGAGTTCTTGGTTCGGTCAAACTTCGCGGTCACAGTGCTATTCATTGAGTGAATTAAATTTCTCACACCTGCCTATTTCAAAACAAAGAATCTGATGACCAACATTAACGAGGAAACTTGTGCGCAATTGACGCATTTTGAAGGAATTCACAGAAATCCGCAAACGACGCATGACCATTTTTCCTATCTCTGTAAGGTATTAGGAATTCTTTTTGCCCACTAACTATGTTCCAGCAAATGCCATCGTTTTGAATTAATTAGTCTTCACTTCTAGTAGAGTTAAACAATGTAATTCTGAGAGTTTGACCATCAGACATCATTATTCTTCGAGCTTTCTATTATCATACTAGAGATCTATCGGCAACGGATGATCAAGAGTTCCCAATGAAGGATTTCTTTCTTAATATTTTATCAATTTCTATCCAAATTAATCCTCAATATAGTAATTAGACAATCATACTTTGATAATGCATTTTCTGTGCATTCGTAAATAATTGAGCAGCATTGCGAGCGAAAACGTATAACAATTTAGTCAAGATTATGCGCTTCTTGAAGCTTTATTTAAGATAAATCAGGGTTTGAAACTAGACGTATGAGTAACACTTATCAGTGTCGACTTTTCCTCATTGCCGTCAAGCCAACTATGAAACTTCGCAGTACTCATTACGAAGAACACACTTAATCTACAAGTTGAATCCTTGATCAAAACCAGCCGAAAATTCAGCGATAGACTCACCACCATAATTTAACAGACGGAAAATAGCTGCGCGTCTTGGTGGATTTGAACCACCGACCTCTGGCATTCTAGGCCAACGCTCTACCAACTGAGCTATCGACGAGCGACAGAACGACATAAGTCCTCAATTGAAGAACCCGCGTAAGAGAATCCGATAGCTTCATCCTCCAAGACAACATTGCATTAACTTAGTAAATCATGTACTTTCAATAAACTTTGTCTTTAAACATCCCTAGAAAGCGGATAACCAGTAAAGAGATTGTAAATTTTCCTAATGAGGTTTTACGGCCATCCGAGTACCCAAACAACCAAAGAATTCATATCAGTTTTACATGCTCTTGCAATGTTCTTTTGCTGGAAAATATCATTTGTCAGGTCAAGCTCACGCATGCTATAGGTAAGATGAAACTCAATACTACCTGCCGAATTCTTATTTCAATTTTTTGCGCGAATTTTGAATTGTTTTGTATTGATGAGAGAAATTGTCTTCCTAACTTGACGATGGCTACTGGTAGCAGCTGAAATGTACCGCTATGAAAGATTAATAACAATAAATTTGCAATGACAAATAATAGCGGTTCTCTCAAAATTGAAGCTCAAAAATTATTCTTAGCCGAAATATTTTTCAAACCCGTGCAATGTTGTAACTCTTTTATTTGATTGGGTAATCAGTTACAGAGAGAATGTGGTCAATGGTCGACATGAACATCATTTTGAATAGCCGACCGGCCGGTGAGGTTTTCAGAGTAGTAGGTTTTTGAGAAGTAGGTTTTCAGAAGTTGTGATCGCGGCTGGGTCGGCGGAAGGTTCCAACCCAATGAAGTTATGATTTTCACATCTGGTAATAGAGTAAAATGATAAGGAAACTGTGTGAAAATGTCATCTGTCACATGGAAATATGGAGGTGCAGCAGAATCCGCCCCCTCTTTCCTCCCAAACATCAGATTGGGTGGTCGTATGCTGAAGAGAAGGCTTTCTGCTATTTGGAAAACGTGAGCGATGGATGCTTGCTAGACACATCAGCTTTTTCACACCCTCTGACACTTGAGGGGGTCCAGTGGACCCTTTTTACAGACTCTTAGTTTACCTGCTTAAATCGATATCAAATCATTAGGAAAGTTGATTTCAAGCAAAACAATGATGTTTGCGTGTAGCAAGTTGATATAGCTAATCCTCTGAGTGTCTTTCAGCCTTTTCAGTAAACACATGCGAAAATATGGTGTTTTTGTAAGTCAACCACATTTAACGTAGCACCAGTTGTACTAGGAGGCGGTTTTTTCGATGCTTGCTATCGCCATGTAACCTCAGATAGATGATTTTAATGAACTTGATTCATTCCATGCAGCATAACCAGGGGTCATCAAAAATTGATTGCAATTAAATTGCTCAGTCCAATCAATAAATTGTAATTGATATTTTTACCAATCGATTAATTTTAATTGAAAATTTAACCACTCAATTAATTGGCATTGGACTCCTGAGCAATCAATTAGTTGGTAATTGGAATTACAGACAATCAATTACTTGATATTGAAATGTACCAAATCAATTAATGGATAATTGAATTTATCAATTAACTGATCGATAATTATTAATTATTCAATGGAAAAACATGTAGGCCTACATTTTTATAAAATAGAGTTAGCCTAGAATAATTGTATTCATATTGGAGCTCGATTCAATCAGTTAAAATGCCGGTATTAATATTGTATGATCATTGTGTATCCCCATAGTTTCGATTTTCACTGATTTTACTGATTCAGATTTCAATAATTATCATCGCTTTATGAACTCTCAGCTTAATACTAGGCTACTTTATCAACATAATTTCAAATACCATGGATAATTACTTTCGAAGCTTGACAAGTAAAGGCAATCATGTTGAAGAATATACAGTAGATCAGAGAGTTGAGAGGTGTCAGATTGAGTCAGCAGAATGAATTTTGTACAGTGGATGCGCAGGAAGAAGCGAAAGTCTTAGGTGAATTGTACCAATTAATTGAACCAATTAATTGATTATGAATCATTCAATCAATTGATATTGGGACATACAGCAATCAATTAATTGATAATTGGAATTGAAAACAATCAATCAATTGATAAATGAAATTCAGCGCAATCAATTAATTGATGTCAATTAATTGAGGTTCAATTAATTTTTGATGACCCCTGAGCATAACCCTTACGTCTGTCATTTTTTTCAGATGTATCCATACCAATGGAGACCCTCAAAACGTCAGTTGTAGAGATCTCAAACTCATCAATTACTGTTGTGAAAACTTTGTCAACAGCCTGTTTGTAGTGTTGTACTATGAATATAATGCTAGCTTTCATTTTGAACATTAATTTATGTTGATTTATTCATGTACCAAATAATCACATGTAATGTAAACCAAATATTCACGTCTTGCGATCTTCTAACCAGGTTGGGTCCAAACTTGGGCTTGGGTACCCCCCAAGATTTGACCCAACAGTGGCTATTTCTCTAATGAATTGGAGCAACAATTTCCAGAACATTTTTGGAATTTTGATTGAGATTTAAAATTGCATGAAGATATTTTGAATCATACCATATCGTACATATTGCTATCCAATTAATATGTATCTAATGTTCATATTAATTACTGTTTATTACATGAATTTGTTATTGCGGAATTGTGGCTAAAAGTTTTTTGGCTAAAAGCTAAAAGTTTTAATTATCGGCATAGGTTATCTCTGGGCTTAATATCATCAATCATGTTTACGTCTACAGTCTAATAATTTCCTAATTAGAACAACATGCATGACTAAGCTACATTCCTTACAACATGTCTGATCGAGAAACGAAACACACATAATAGTCCTCGTATAAGATGAAAAGAGCACAAATGTAGATATAACGATATTTTTACTAATCGTAAGAAGCAATCATCAAAGAATGTCACTGCATTTAATAAATGATACCGATATCTTTCTATTTCTAATACATGTAGCCTAATAGTAGAATAAAAAATATAGGCCGAAGTTTTTGACTTTCAAGGCAAGAGGCTATATAAAGCAAGTTATCTACGAATTGTTATAGGCTACCAATTTAACAGCATAAGCGTTATACAGGTATTGGTTTAATGCATTGCATTTTTTCATGTATTATTTGTTTTATTTCACGCAAAATGATATATACAAAATTCTGTCTAACACAATATGCATTAGATCTAACTTAAAGGATTAAATTCACAAGGCAGCTACAGCTAATCAAAGCATAGTTTGAAAGCTAATTAAACAAACTATCAGATAGACATTTACGGTAGGTCACAGTTTTGTCATAGAAAAACCAATCGTGTGGTTGAAGAAGGTTACATATTTACATGTACATACATGTGCGCTTACATGTAGATGACTTTCTATGACATGATGTGGTCATATACATGTACTTAGGCAGAACTTTTCCAAGAAAACCGCAAATAATCATTCATGGTTTTCATTTCTTTACTTTTGGGGGTACCCAAGCTCTTAGGTCCGCACCCCAAGATTCTTGGGTAGCCCCTTAGACTACCCAAAACCCAAGAGTGAACCCAAGACCCAACCATGCTTCTAACATAATGTACGACCATCGTGGACTTGCACAAAATAATGTTTCATCTGACAGCAAAAATTTTGTGATGAGAATTTCTACACCCTTTGAGAGCTGAGGTGGGTCTAGTAGACCCCTTGGCCTATCTATCATACTTCTACTGATGCAAAAGAAATGAAATGACACATACAGATTCACTGTCAAAAATGGTGATTTTATATGGGCATGAGTGGGTGATATGTCCTCAACACAAAAATTAAAATAGAAAAATATGGCTCCGGAGTCCACTGGACTAGAATCACAATTCTCTAAAAGCAAGCGAGAACTTCCTTGAAAACAGAATGCCCGAAATGTGGGCTTTTAACATCAATTAGTGCACATATATGTATTGCCGGTAAATCGGCAAAAGGCCTTAGTCAAAAAGTCAATTTTTCAGGACAATGTTGAACTGACATAACCAAGTGTTATCATTTAGCATCATTTAACACATCAGCATTGCCATTGAAAACTACAGCAGAGTTGTTTCATTATAATTCAGCAGTGTGCGGTCAAAAGATGCGATGCATGCGGCGAATGCCTTGCTGAAAATCTGTAGGTTAACCATTTTTTGTCTTTCCTAGGACTGATAAAAGTTTGGACTCTGAATCTCGCATAAAATCCAGCGGAAAGCTATTTTCTGCAAGGGAATCACATTTTAACTCTTTCGCAAAATTTTACAAGGAGACGGAAAGCCGCTCACAGCGGCTTCAAAATTTTATTGCCTTAAGACGCTCCCGGTGTCTCGGGATCATCATCGAATGAACAAAATAACGTTCCAAGCTGTTTCTAATATTGATTATCACCGTCTATTGCACGATGGAAGGCTGGCGGTCGTTCACACAAGGTCGCACGCACACACACCTGCCTGCAAAAAATCGTCATCACCGTCCAACGCAATTTACATTCATCCGCGCGCGCTTTACTCTCTCCAAATGAATAGAGGCAAGAAAGCCATGTGTTTTGGTTGCTACAAATGGTGCCAACGATATGGTCGACGTACACCGCAAGAGAGAAACGGTGCAAATTCCAGCGGCAGTAAATCACCACAGCACTTCCATGAATGGCTGTGATTTAGCTTTCCAAATGATAGGTTACTACAATCAATACGAAAGGAAAACATATGATTGGTGGAAGCGAGTGTTTTTTGGCTTCTAGAGATTTCACAGGTGAACTCATTCATTTTGCAGAGTTTATCTCGACGATTTCCACAGAAAAATTTCATTGAGACAGTAAAAAACACTGCTTATTGAGGATATGATAAAAGTTGTTGTAGATCAGCATCCAGACGACGTCCTGAAACAGGTGCAGCTTGGCGAACGCTTCACAGTCAAAAAGCACCTTTTGTGCAGCATATGAAAGACGATCGCAACTGCGTCGTCTGTAGTTCACCTGGTAACTTTGACAAAGGTGAGGCATCGCCGCATTCACTGGTGCTATCTTCGAAGTCTGTGGACGCTGCCTTCTCGCGAAGTTCCTATGCAAAAGCCTACGAAATGAAATCATGGCTGCATTGGGTGAAGCTATCGCATCCCTCACTTTAGGGAAAATTATAGTGATAGACCAGGCCTCATCAGACTGACAGAATGACTTGTATGCATGTGTACAGTGTATGTCATATTGGTCATTCATCATCATGTTATGGGAGAAAGAACGAAGTTTAGTCTTGAATATGTGGAACTATCTTTGAGATTACACTGATAAAAAGAGCATTCTCTGTCAAAATATTTGCCAAAAAATTGTTGTTGAAGCTGGGCGGCCGATGCCTAAGCTTCAGATGAACACTGAAGCGTCGAAAGACGGAAAGGCGTATACTCGTCGATCTGACGATTTTTCAGTGACTGTGTGAAACTCAATTCTGAATATCAATTGAGAAAACTTTGCGTGCAACTTACAAATCAGGCATCAAGGAGGTTCTTAGCATGATGTCATCGATGAGTTCGTCAAAAAGTCAAGAAGGATGAGCTTCATTTTTAGATAATTCCACATACTATATTCACGCAGAACATGACATTCATTAGAACAAATAGTTTTTACATAATTTCAACAGCAGCCAACAGAGTAATGAAAATGTTCAAGATATTATTAATTAAGTTAACGCCCTTTTAGATATCGAATATAATAAATGATGCAATGTGCAAAGACGTTGTATCAACTTTGAGCACACGGGCGTCTAAAAAATCCGATTCAGCACATCGCATGCCTATCGATGAGTGGCACCGCACGCTACTGTTATATATTGTCCTACAACTCTGGAGGACCATCTGCACATAGGGCCTTTTGCAGATTCACCGACCATATATCTGATACTACAGCAGGAAATATCCTCCGATTATTGTGATGTGATGAGTTCAAATGAGTTCTTCTTTAGTTGCTGATAAGCAGTGGACATTTCAATCATCAGGACATTTGCAAGAGGATATTGTCATTAAAGGTGTTGCAACTTAGACCACTGGCGGATCCAAGGGGGATGGAAATGGGATAGAAGTGACATTGAACATCACCTTTTCGTGAGTCGGTAAATTGCATATATGTACTGGTAAGTCGAATCTCCCGTCGATTCGTGCAATTATGCGAACAGTCATCATTTAGTTTTTCAAGTGTGTTGAATAAACTGTCGATTAATTAGTAAGCTTACGCATGCTTAATTTCTCAACTGATATTATTATAATAATTTTGTACAATGTAAATTGTACAATACAATATATACAGAATGATTTCCATTAGAATGTGCGACCTATACCTAGAAAAATTGGCTGAGTTGCTCATCATATGACACTGAAACAATCTTGTACAGTGGACCTACGCTACGGGTGTAAGTATTTATAACTATACTATGACTTCTAAAATCACCGCCCCCCTAAGATGAGCTCCTGGATCCGCCCTTGACATAGACCTCCGTATCTGCTTGGATTTCGAACAATCAACGCACGGAGCTGAATTACTGAAAACGTTTTGTCGAAGCACTTCAAGATGTAAAGTATTCTCTTCTTTAGTGTCCTCCCATTGCAATGCCACAACATTGTTCGAAAACAAGCGTATAGTCGCGAGGAAACTTTTGCTGATGAACAGCTTGACTTCTAGAATAATGAAGCAAAATGATAGAATCTGGACAAAATGTGACGTATTCATTGAACAGAATGAAGTTGTCTGCAATTAAGACATTAAGACAATGATGGACGGAAGTACCAAGGTAACAACAGGCAATAAATAATGCCCTTTTGTGTAGACAGATTAGCCCTCTTCACAACAGACACACCTTCAAGAATTTGCGAAAGAAGAGCATGGAATAGAAGAGGATGTCAGAATAGAAAACATCTCGATGGATTTATCTTTGAAGTCATTACAACCTCACAGACGATGTTTTCTGTCCGACCTACGTAGCTAGCTCTGCAGTCACATCAGAAATACAGATGACATGAAATCGGTTGACATATTATCGGCTCTATTAAATAGCATCATGGACACATTTAGTGCAAAACAGATATACAGGCCTCGAAGCTAGAAAAGCCTGTTTCATAAAGGAGATTAATGCGCCACTTTATACACCACACCGAGAGTCTCCAGTGAAATGTAGTCTTAAGAAAGCGCCTTTCGGCCCTATTTTTCAGGACCGTCAAAACCCTATACAAGTTGTAGGGCTGAGTAAACTCGATAAAATGCATTCTCTTTGAAGCATCAAAGAAACTGATAATCAAAATTCTTTTCAACGACAAAAATTCAAGCAAATTGATGAAGTTTATGCCGCTCCTCACCAAACATTTCTCGGCGACGGCGTCTTCTTCTAAAAGTATCGGTAAACAACAATGTTTCATAGCATGGAAAGCAGGAATGAAGGTGAATTTTATCATAGTTTGTAAGCCTTCCTATGCGCAGTCGTTCACATGCATAAGGTATAATTTAATGATGCACATCATACAGCAGTGGTGGGCAACCAATTTGGGATAGCGGGCCACAAGGAGTGGCCCACGAAAAGGCTCGCGGGTCACCAATTTTTAAAGGCAGTATTATAGGCTTTATATTCTGTACTTTTAAGTGTTCAAAAACCGTGCATGGGCTCCACAAATGACAGTCGTGTGCTAATATATAATAGTGTAGTAAATGGAATTCAGCAAGAATATGTGAAAAAGATGTCGGCCTGTCAAAAGCATGCGGTTGGATTCCTCCATTCGTAGTCAAGGTCTGATTAATATAGCCTTTTTCTAGGTTCATTGAGGCGTGGTTTATTACGTAGAGAAACATGCTCAGCAGGGCATTGAATACTATGTGACTTAGCATAAACTCGCGCAGGTGATGACCATTTATCGCGTATGCGAGAAGATATTCATTACGAAAGGAGCATGGTTGGATAATTCGAATGTCAATGTTTGTTTTTTGTGCCATCATATTACTCATTTAGTTGTCAATTAATGGTTTTGCAAATTCTAAAGAGGATCCCACACCCTTAGATGCACCTCCTAAAGGTAGAAGTCGGAGTGAGTCATTTTCACATCATCGATTCACATAATGTCCGCGGGCCAGTTTAGATATGAGAAGCGGTGGCGGGCCACCCAACATGTCCCGGCGGGCCACACGCTGCCCACCACTGTCATACAGTGAGTTCATTTTAGTTTGTTCGTGAAGCTGGATTTTGATCAGATGCTCGAAAGCGATCCCCATCAACTATGTAAACATAATGTACATTTGTAAACCCCTGTATGCAGACCTTAGATCAATTTTTCGGTATCACGCTACCTACGAAGTGATTATACTTATTGTCGCACACGAAAGGTTTCCATAGGCCAGTATCAGGAAAAGACTGAATTATCTCTCTCAGAAACTTATTGGCGAAAGGAAAGAAAAAGTATTCGTCAATCACAAGCTGTCCGACAGCTATGCGTACACAGGTACTTCTATTCTTCCACTCCCCTCCCCCCTCCGACATATTGTAACCTTTCCAGTTGACACCCGTGAGTGTTACATCGTCAGCGATCTTCTTTTGCTCCTAAATGCAGTGTCACTACCATCGCAGAAACGTTGAGTGTGCAAAATTCCTCTGACTTGTAGAACAATTACAGAACTGGCTTTGTCGCTCACTGAAGACGCCAAATTTCATGATCACAGCTGTATCGTGTTCTAACTGACAATGCTTCATCCCAGGATTCAAGTAAGACTTCTCAGTGGTGTTGTGCTATCACTCAGAGCCAGATCAAGTCTATTCTAAACCCAATAGGACTAAGTTTGACGAAATTTGATGAAATTGGAAAAATTGGAGTGTGGGGGTGCAGAATAGAAGTACCCAGACACTCATGAGATTTCTTTGGTGAGTCAAACACATTAACAGCCAATGCTTATTTAGGCCTAACATGCATACAAATCAGCGATAATTGCCGTTCATCAGATCAAGTTTGCTGCTTACAGCAGCTTTGTGAAGGTCAAAAAGCTTGACTTCAGAAATCCGAGTACAGACAGTGTGATTCATTAGCAAGAAAAGGTACCAGAAAAACCAATGCTGTAGATGACAACAAACACACAATGCGGGTATTCGATCGATGATGGAGGGCAAGATAAGAAAGACTAGTGAATTCAAGGAGGCGTTTTAGATCCTCAACATGAAATCAAATTAAAGAACAAGACAAAGAGAGAATTTTACGAGAAAAAAATCCTTCGAGCACAATTCCTTCAACTGATTCATTCTTGTAAGCTTCCTCTCTACTGTAGAGTAGGGATGCATAAGAAGAGTGTCGACTCAAAAAGTATCTGTATAGTGAAAATTATTATATCAAAAGATTCAGTTTTTGCGGATATTGCGTTCCTGCTGTCCAAAAGAAATTTGAGCAGTTTTTCAAATGCGAAAAGTTTTCAAATTATTCCTGTTTTTACATACTACCGAGATGACGTTCCCGCTATAAGTAGTGTGAAGCAAGTTGGATATCAAAGGAATGAATATTTGCTAACAAGCATCATAACTAACCGGAAATTAAGCTGATGGCAAGGAAATTTCATGAACAGTATTATAATGGAAGTCTTCATGAAAAAGTCGAGATCATTCGTGCTTTCTTGACTAAAATTTCAACTTTTAAATTCAATTTTCACCGGTATGATTTTGTGATTCACGAAATTCGATGTTTTATTTCTTGAATCTAAATAGTGATGTGGACCCATTTACATCTTTCAAAGGTAATTGAAATCATTGTCTTTGATGCTGTTATTTTGCTCTGTGAGTGGCAGGTTGCCTGTGATATGAGCACGCTGAAGAAAATACTCTTGAGGTTGAGCATGAAAGTAATAGCAACCTGTCGAATTTGTAATTTGAAAGACATTACCTCTTCAAGGCTGTCATGGCACGGAGGATCTATAAAATGCCATCATTCCTTCTACACTACAATCATGATCACTCAATTCCGTGATATTTTCTTCAAAACCTCAAAAATTTGCAAATCTTACATTTGGCAACAATTCCATTTGTAGTCACCTTGATTTCATTTAATAAAATCGGAAGTGTATACACATTGGGATTTAATAAATGCGGAGTTACCACTCTACCTGATTTACCAACTCCCTTTTACCTTTTACAATGTCCTCTCCTTCTAGATAAGTTAGAATCATTTCTCCATCTCACTCATAGATCTCATTTTCCTGTATATATGTCATCATTGCAACTTACCATCTCTGTATAATACATGCCTCATTAATCTCATTGTCATATTGTTCATGTATTGAAAAAATATACGTTCTTATATTCTGAAAATTACCATTCGTTCAGTAACAGTCATCTCTGCTCGATTTATTTACTGCACGCAAGTGTGCGCAGTAATCATATATTTTCCGCCGAATCAGAAACTTGACTGCCAAAAACTGACCAATTAAGCAAAATAGACTCTATGCTCTCTACCATCCTGTTGAAATAACTGCTTCAAATATAGAGAAAGTTACGCAGAAGTTATCAGGCTCCTCAGGACCAGCCGGAACTGACTCTACGGTTATTTTCGAGGTACACATCCTCTTTCTGGTATTCGGTATTTTCGATGACCATAACTCTTGTTTCTTCATCTTTGATCGGAAATGTACAAACTGTACCTTTTTCATTCGGTTGAATAGTTTGTTTTACAACATTTTAAACTGCATTTCCTACCCATCTTCCAAGACCAACAGTCTTTGACAGGAGAGAAAGTGCATACATTCAATATGTATATTCATGAATTAATGTTCAGTATCCATGTCATGATTTTTCTCGTCCACAGGCAGCTGCATGTCAACATTACAGCTTCAAAGATCACAAGGTATTCACTCCTTGCATTATCATGCCTTCCGTTTCCCAGCATGTGTATCTTCTTGTAGATATGAAGTAATTAATGCGTCTACCAATGTTGCCACTTGGAAGACGATAGACCGGTTCAGATAGAGCAGTGGTTCCTCTCCATTGGACTTGCTTATTCAACAGGTCACTACTTGTTACATAGCATTCTTGAATGTAAGTAATGCAATCAAGTCATCTACATTCTTCAGTAACAAAAATCTCACCCACAGTCGGCTACATGCTCCCAGAGTTGAACGTCCCTTAGATATCTTATATCATAAATGTCCCTGCTATAGTCCACACTAGGCAGATACCAGAACAGACAGACCGACGAGCAAGTAATTATGATAATACAGTCTGATGCCTCGAGCGTCGATATTTGCGCTATTGAATTCAACGAACAGACAGATATTACATAACATGAATTATTACAACAAAACGCAATAATGTGAGAACACAGAATCTGTGAGAAAAGATAATTTTCCTCCAACTATTCATTTTTCAGGTATCTTCCAACTAAAAGACATAATGATTGGGAACGTTTCTCTCAAACTGAAGCTACTATCCATGCATCGGTCAATTGTGCAGCCCTCCATGCTATATGCGTAACCTAAGCAATATCGAATACATTCTACTTGTATATGCATGTTCCAATGCAATTGTGCAACCACATGAGTTAACATGAATATGATGCTGAAGACTGCATAGAATACTTAATTTCACCTGCTACTTCCTTTTATGCAAACCGAATTATAGAATCCTCTGCGAAGTCTATGTTCCTTATGAGTCCATATGCAATACATACAGGCCTACATTTTCTTAAATTATCAATCGCGTGATAATATCACTGTGACACTGACTGTATTGAACGATAGCCATGCAACTCGACTAAGTTATGAATTGTCAAATTGCATAAAGGATGGAACGATGAATCTTGACCATGAATTTGTTTTGATATAGGGGCCTGCTCATGTAAATCACACATGCAGTACAAACATTTCGCACATATGCATGTACAAACGATAAATCTACAAAATGTTCTCATAAAGACGCATGATGTACATGCAGTGTCCATGCACACATATCGTAAAGATGTGCATGATTTGCATGGTACATTGTCATGACTGTGTCGCTCAGTAACCGTGTGCACTGACAGATTGGTGATCGAGTGAAATTTTGTGCATAGCTCTGCCTACCGTAGAGTGAAATCCACGATTCCGATTTCTATGTTAAATGCCAAAAATCAAAAATCGACAATCAGATGAACCAATGCTCTATATGAGCTGTTTCTAGTGAAAGAATTATGGAAAATTGAGAGAATCTTTTTTCCAGACATTAATGAGTTAATTGACGCTATTTACACGTTCATTGATGAAAAGACATCAACTTGTGTAGAAAGATATTCAGCCCTCGTTCTGCCAAATAACTTGAGTCTAAGAAATAAAACAAGTGTGTAGCTGATCAATGCGGTTAAAGGCAGTGATGATGCCGTGATGAACGAATGACAAATAAATTAGGATGTAGTATTTACAAATCTGTGAAAGCACATTACATGGCAACATCCATGTTCGAGACAGGCTGCTGACAAGATCGCCTTGACATTTATCTCATTTAGATAGTGCTGGTATACCTTCAGCGTGTTACTGAATTCCAACACATGTATGTATGCATTAATCATGCTATTTTATTTGGTTCATTATTCACCAATCTGCAAGTATACTCATGAGCCATTTGTCAGGATATTCAAAAGTTCGGAAACTTACAATAATAATGACAATAATTAACGTATATTCCAAAGAAAAATCCACAATAATGGTAATCGTGGGAAAACACAAGTTCGACAAGTCACGAGAAATAAAGTGTAAAGCAAAAACGTCTTCACAAAGAGGTAATTCAGAGAACAATTGTAGTTTGAATCCGTCATTGCAAAGCTTTGACATCGAAATGATAAAGGATCTGCCTTGCTGAGACTATGATCGGTAGTTGATATTTTTGGGAATAGTTCATAATCGGTAAAGAAAGATGGTGTGTAGGATGAAGTTCATCATTGATCAATACATAAGCAATCATTCAGGAGATTTATAGTCAAACTTCAGAGAAATTTCAAGTAAGTTCAAATTTCTGATCAAATTGATGCTACGGAGACGGATGAGGTGGGCAAATGAATACCATTAAACAGCTTAAGCATGCAGTTCCGTGAGTTTCTTACGAGTCGGAGCACATCTGTGGAAGTCAAAGGAGGGGCAGAAGAAGCTTACATTAGTACATTGATTGAGAAGCAAAAGCTGTCATCCATCGTTTGTACATTGCTGTGAGTTTGTACATTGCTCAAAATCCTCCGATCTCTGAGACTATTTCAAATTCAAAGAATTCATATCATTGCGCATGAGTTTTGCTAGTAAAAATGCCAACAAACTTCGCAGGAAAATTTGACATAGAATGTGCACTGTAAACCGTTGACTGACAATTTACACACATTAATCCTACAAAATCTGTTTTGTCGGCCATTGCTAGTTCTTGTAGGATGATTGCCACTGAACACCTACAATATCTGACAAAAAGCAACGAAATGAATAGCAATGAATTATGGCTTAAATTTTATCAAAAATGTAGGTAATTAATTAAATTATGTCAAAATTATGTCATTTACTTCGTTCACCTGATGAAGTCTTAGACGAAAATTCGTGAATAAACAATTTTATCTTGAGACTACGTTGAATTTTTTTAATTTGTCTATATATATATATATATACGCATATATATCATTATAAGAAGAAATTGCCATGAGCGTGATAAAGTATTGAATATAAATCAAGAGGCGACAAAGGCTCAAAATCATTGCATTTATTGCGAATTTTCGTCGAAGACTTCTTCAAGCGACAACGTACTTTACGCGTACTTACGTTCGCTTGAGACGTAAAGTACGTTGTCGCTTGAAGAAGTCTTCGACGAAAATTCGCAATAAATGCAATGATTTTGAGCCTTTGTCGCCTTTTGATTTATATTCAATATACATATCAATATAATCTTGAATTATTGAGCACTTATAATGTAGAATTGAATTTGGGTTCTGTCTCACGAAAGATCTTCGCACAATTCACTTTCCTTTTGGTATTTAGACATGACGCCATTGTTTGTCAAATAATGAGGCAAAATGTCGCGTGCTCAAGATCGTGACAAAGAAGTCACTCAGAACTTCACCTGTCGTTGATCGGCAACAGTGTGTGGGCCTCATACGTTTTCCTTGTGTTTATTGGGTGTCGCAGCTTCCCAACAATTTGACAAGTCTATCAGGAAGGATTGTAGGATTGCAACCATTAACTTTCACTACAAACTATCACACAAACTGGCGTAATAGTGATGCTTATTATTCGACACATTATCTCAGCAATCATTTCATTGGCATAATACGAAGATTCCCTTTAATCAACACTCTAGAAGAGCTTAATATTTGACAAACAGAAGATAATATCAGCTATCTACGGTAATTCAGTGAGCGCACGAGAATTTTAAAAAGATAAGACACGATAGTCTTTATTGCCTCACAGTGATAAATCGGTGAGCACATGACAATGTTGGCAGAATTAAAGTAGACTAAAATTTATGGTCATTTCATTTGTAAATAAAACTATTTTTCAAAATTTAATAAAAGATTGGCGAAAGCGAGTTTTGGATGATGGTCGTCGTACAGTTGAAATATTGAGAGTACCATTTGTGTCGAAAATTTCGCGCATAGCGGATGCTGACATTTCATAATATTATAGAAAAGATTTTCGCATGTACAATGAGCCTCTGTCAAAAGGGAGTTCGAATCTCTTCAGAAGATAAGCGGTGGTATTGCAGATTCCATGAAGTTACAGAGCGTATGAAGGACAACACCTAGGCATGTGATTTTAGCATCAAATATTTCGGAAAATTCGATTTTCTCAAATTACGCATGATAAATTCACGCTATAATGCTTTTTTAACGGCATGATCAAAATTCAAATTCCACTTCATATCATGAGAGAATACAATACCCAAAAACGTGAAATAGTTAAACATAGATATCGTAAAAACGAAATTTGAATACGAATGCTGTCATTGTATAGAAAAACAAAACTATCCTACATTTTTTATCACAGATGACTCTGAATAATTTCTTACAATCACGTGTATTCATCTTGTGTTCTTGCAATGCATAGTCAGAATGATACACTGAAATGTATTTGAATCATGCAGCTGTGTGATTTGGAAATCTCATATCCTTTGTCAGTTTGGTGATGCGGTGATTTTGTTCGCATTAAAGAGAAGACACAAAATGTTAAGTCTGCATTCACCTCTCGCCTGTCTGAATCTCTGTTCTTTGGGTTCAAATGCCAGTTAGAAGCAGGGGAGAGTGGGCACATTAAACCACTAGCCGTTTCTGTGAAACTATAAGTGGAAACTTTATGATTCAAGACATTGCACATTGAAACAAAGAGACACTATTTGTCTTATAATTTCAACTATTTATGGCCTCCACAAGAAATTAAATTCTAAAGTTAACTTTCAGAAATGCGGAACTTTCGTTTTATAGCCAAAACCTTGATCATATTTTCTTTAGAAGGATTCTTCATCAATTTTTGTAATCCATCAGCAAAAACTGTTTGAGTGCAGCCTTGTTTGCATACTAGGATGTCTTTGAATTGGGACACACTGAACCGCAGTTTGAGCATGGTTTATAGTCCCACACTTCGATACTCGTATTTTCTTGTATTGAGTGAACGAAGTGATTCATACCAGTTTCATCAACCAGTTGGTCTGAAACGGTATCAAATTGACTATTTTGATCTATTTGAGCAGTTGCAGTGTTCGTTTTTGACCGCAGCAACTCTTTTCGAGAACAAAAACCAAGCCAGCATGGCGAAGAATGAAAAATAAGCAAAATAATGAATAAAACAGTAATTGAATGTTAATCTTGCATTGATATATTTCATAATGTATATGAAAATTAATTGATAATTTGACATAAATCAGTGATCTCTGTCAAAATTATGTGGTTTGAATACATTGGAACTTCTCCTGCTTGGTCAAACAAATCGAATTGTCAATGCTTCTTATTTTGGTTTTTGATGATTTCTCAGCATTTTTGCCTACACCAACTCGAGTCCTACATGTCTACATGCAATGCGTAATACCTATAGGCATGCTTTAACCCTCGCCTCACTGAGGGGAGACGTTTTTCGACCCCCTGGCGAATTTTTTGAATATCTTATAAACCAAAAAAATTATGGCTACCCGATTTGTAGCCGCTTACTTTCTACATACTATGTATCTTTCGAGAGAATAAAGGATAATGAATTTGGATTATTAGATAATATATTTGAAATTATCTGCTTACATACATGTTTGAAATTTTAAATTCAAATTTCATTTGCTTGTTGAAGTTCTGCATCTCAGTTTTATTATTTTTGTATCTTTTTTAGTTCTGCATCTAATCCGCAATTATTGAAATTTTTCAGAATTATGTTGCTTTTAGCCTCAGTGTGAAGATCAAAGTCATCGAATTGGGTTGTTTCTTCACCTGCAGAAACTAAATACAAAGATGTGCGATTTTAGTGACATTTGAGTTGGTGAAATCCACTGGTGAAAGCACATCACGAAATCGGCTTTTCTTCAATACATGCCAAACCAGCCATCTAAAATTGGTATAAAGTTTAGGATTGCGATTGATGCAGCAAGTCATTGCGTACTCACCATGTCGCCACATCTTGGAAAAGAAGAAGGCGTTGTACGGACAGGGAGAGTTGGAAAATCAACAGTCCTTCAACTCGCCGAACCTCTCAATGACAGTGGGCGTGAAGTTGTCACGGATGAATTATTCACCTCTCTGGAGTTAGCAAGAAAGTTGAGAGAAAAAGGTATGACACTTCTTGGGATTATTCGTTCAAATAAAAGGGAGATACGAACCGAAATGAGAGCTACAGGAAGCCGTGGACAATATTCATCTGTGTCCACTATTGTCAACTATATCCCAAAACGAAACAAGAACCTGCTGCTCTTGACTTCTTCAAGGTGTTCGTCATCTATTGACAACTCCTCGACGAAAACCTCTCATCTTTCTTCACTATAACAAGACGAAAGGGGGCGTAGATACTTCATATCAAAAGCTTCGGCATCATTCTATCAAGATGGCCTCCCACCGATGGCCAGTGGCAGCATTTGAGCCTGCCAGACATCACAATGCGGAATGTATCTGTTCTTTGGAAAGACATTACAAATCAGTGATCTTGATATCATTTTTTCATGAAGTGCTAACTAATTTACTCGAGTCTTTAAAAGATCAGCGATCTTTGATGCCCCTCATACATTAAGGGTAATGGAAGGGGCCATCTCTATGAAGCGAGGAAATTGCACATTTTGCGACAAAAATAGTCGCAAAGAAACACGAACCGTTTGTCTCTCCTGTAAGAAGTTCGTGTCCGGTCGATATACATGCCAGTATGGAAATTGTCATCACTTTTTGTTTGAATTTTATATGCTTTATAATACTAAGTTAATAATGGAATATCGCAATATCCCATCTTTTAATAAGCAATTTTAGCAAGGGAAATGACGCTCTACAGCATTTATGCTATGAAGAGGTGTAAAGCAAACTCAAAAATATCTGATATATATCAGGTCAAAATGACCTCACTTGTACTAAGTCGTAGAAAATAATTTTGTACGTTCTAGGGTTAATTAATAGAGTTATTTCATTTTAACCCTCAGACACCTAAGATTTTTCAAAACGGTTGACCCTTTTTACAAATTCTTAGTTTATCTGCTTAATTCGACATCTAAACATAGGTTGTTGATTTTAAGTAAAAGAATAATGTTTCCGTGTAGCAGGTAGATGTAACTTATCATTTGAGTGTCTTTCAGTCTTCACAACAAACACATGCGAAAATGTGGTGTATTCGTAAGTCAATGACATGTAACACAGCATCAGTTGTACTAGGAGGCGAATTTACGATGTTTTTTGTCATCATAAAGCCTCAGATAGTTGATGGTAATAAAACTGTTTTAATTTCATGCAACAAAAACGTTGCATTTGTGCATTTTTTTCAAATTTATCCAAGCCTGCTAGAAAAAGGTCTGAAATTATTTAAAATTACTATCCTTTTAGACCGTCAAAACAGCTGTGGAGATTTCAAACTGATGAATTACTTCTGTGAAGACTTTGCCAACAGTCTGCGTCTAGTGTTGAACTATGTTTATAATGATAGCTTTCATTTTGAACATTCATTTATGCTGATTTGCTCATGTAGGCCAACGAGTCATGTACGATCATATGCGAAAACGAAATATTCACATTTTGCGATCTTCCAACACAACCAACGCACATGCACGAGGGTGATGAAGACACTGAATAAATGAATCTCACTCAGTATGCACCATGGTGGACATTCACAAAATATGATAGCAAAAACTGTGTGTTGGGAATTTATACAGCCTCTGAGACCTGAGTTAAACCCCTTGGCCCATCTACCATACTTCTACTGATTCAATTGAAATGAAATAACACATGCGCTTTCACTGTCAAATAGGATGATTTTACATGGGCTTGAGCGGTTGATATATCCTCATCACAAAACGTGAAATAGAAAAGTATGGCTTCGTAGTCCACTGGAACCCCCCCCCACCCACCATCAGGTTTCTGGAACATAAAATGCAATCGGTTCATCCTCCCAATCAGTTGTTCTTCGTATTGCAACAGCATTCACTATTCATCATATCTCAGCTGCTGATACCACCACGAAAATGCCTCGATCTCTTGCGCCTAATAATTCGTGGCCAGGCTCGAACCAGTGACGTTGCGGATACAGGGCCATCTGTTGAGAGCTTCAGTTAGTCAGCAGTACACTGGACTTTCACAAGCACGTGGAAGGCGGATTGCATTCTGCAATACTTCCGCATCCGATACTGAAGTGCTTCACACATGTATACGTATAGACAAAGGCGGTATGCACGTCTTTTTTGTCTTCCACTGTCTTTGGACGTACCTACTCACATGATGTCTACATGTACACGATTTTCTTCCGTGAAAGTTAGTTAATACATTATATTTAAGAAACATGATAAAAATCTGCTTATGATCAGTATTAATATGTCTACTTATAAGCTTGACCATCACATGGTGTTGCAATAACAAATAATAATAAAATACATGTACTTTATTCACCAATGCAGCGAGCGGTGTGTTAGACCGCTTCAGACCTTGTCAGGTAAGAAGGCAATTCCAGTCTTGTGAATTATTAATAACTTTTTTAATATCAAGATACTCGTAATTTGGGTTGGTATTAAGAGGTTTTCTTTGCGGTAATAATTTATTTATTTATGGCTAATTAACTATTTCTTTTTCAATTACCTAAACACGATTTTGTGATATTATAGAAAGGACATGCGCTTCAAGTAAACCTGGCGAACTTTATAAACGGGCTATTGTAAGATGACAGCTTTCTTTGAGAACACAATAACTTTCTCTTATGCCTGGTCCTGTTACGAACAGTGCGCACAATAAAAAATTGTTTAGTGGATGACATTCTGAGTTGTTCACAATACTGTGAGTCTGATGCACACCTTCTCCAATATGATTTGACAAGAATCATAATGAATCTCAAGCTTAAATGGACATAGAACTGAACTTTTATCTTCGCTTTGTGTTTGTAAGTTTACAATTTGACAATGTTCGTTGACAATGTTCCCCTAAATTTGTCATGAATGCACTTAACGATTTTTTTATTGAGTGGGCGAGGAAAGCTCTTAAAATTATAACTTACAAATTGGTTCTGTCAAGAAGGACGTCTTCATACGATATCGGTGACAGGAAACTCAATTAAAAAATAGAGAAATCCTTTACTGAAACGAATTAGAGTTAAGAATAGCTTGCTAATTCGACAATTCAAACCCTGATGTAGGACTGAGTTTGCGACTTTGTATCAACAAAAGCAACTTACTTAAAATTTATGTTTTAATTGTATTTATAAAAGTGTCTCTTCTTTTAAAGAAGAGTTTCTAATTTGAGTTGATGGATATTTTGGGGAGTTGATGTTGCCACAGTCCTCAATAGCGTGGCAGTGCGCCTACTTCAAGTCAGCTGCTTAACTAAACAGTCTTTAGTTCATGTTCAGCGGCCCATGGTGCACGACGCACGCATGAAATGTAGCATTATATCATGGATATTAAAAAGTGGGGATATACCTTTTTGCATTCTATTTTTGAATAAATGAATTCAATTTCTGCTGAATGTTATGGCAACTTTCATAGATTTTAGTGCATTCATTTTCGTCATACTTATTTACTATTTCTGATTAATATAAGATGACTATGTTGCACAAAGACAATTTATTCGAGAATGACAACATTCATCCCTAAAAGTAGGATGAAAATCTGAAAGACAAGAAAAGTTCAATGGAAGATGATTTTCCCAGTGTTTTTGCTATTTCATGGCCACCTAGCTGTCCTTGGATACTAGGATTTGCACGATCCCTCTCGACATAGCGTCATAGTGTAAATCCGCTTCAGGCTGCGATAATGCCTTGTTAATTACAGTCGTAAATTCTTCTTCAAAGAGAAATTCACTGATTTCAGATAAAAAGTCAGAAATTATTGGTCATCATTCCGCCTTCAATCATGCTGAATGAACAATGTCCAGGTGTTCGCCCAGTCATCTTGGAAGACTAATGTCTGCATGTCACTGTATACAAGCCATTGCATAGAAGCCTTGCCTTCTTGTTTGAAGTTCGGCTCTTTCCATTGGATAGGTGCGGATCTTAACTGCTTCTTGATAACAAGTTTCCCTCCAAGCCTCGACTTATGGCTTGGATGCAGATAGATAGGCTTAGTGAAAACTTTTGCTGCACTTTCTCTTTGATCTCCAACAAGGTGATGATAAACTTCTCTTCCACTCATCTCACCAATGCGGCTACTATCGATTCACTCACCTTTGTATAAGTGCGTGCTTATCAGATGGTCGCCTTCAGTCTTTCAAAAATTGGCTATCATGCTTCTTGCATTTTGCCTATGAATGCCTAACTGATCTGAATACTGCAAGTAGTCTGACTGGGATTGTCAAGCCGCTATCAGACGATCTCGAGCAGTTTGCGCTATACTCATGCATTTTATAAGTCTGGTGTCATCACATGTATCGTCACTCTGCGTGTTAATATAAGACATACGAGTGAGTATAATGCCAGACACACTCCCGGTTAGACGAAAGAGTGAGATGAAGGTGACAATATCCTGAAGCTCCACACGTAATCTTACAGAATTTGAATCTCAGAATAACGATATTGAATGTACTATGAATGCATCTCTGTTCTATGAATAACAGATTGAAAAGGAGTATCTAGAAATCGAACATGATAAATGAATGGATATCATGCTCAGCAGAAATTGAATTCACTTATCTATAGAAATTAATGCAAAAAGGTATATTAGACATGAACTAGACAATGTGTACACTGTAACTGTACAATACATAATAATAATAATTCATAAGCTACTTACGAAACCAATGTACAAAGCGAGAACAACAGAATTGAGATATTTTTTATTGAAAATTAAAGTTTTCAAGACCGCGTCGGTTTTGATATTTTTACAAATATAGTGTGTGGAAAGGTCTTGTCTGTAATATCATTATTCAAACCTCCTTACTTTACTAATTATCGAATTTTTAATAAATGACGGCATTTCAGCAACTAACTTACGTTAAATAATTTTGATGAAATGCCTGAAAGTATGAACATGGAAATTACTGCTGTAAATGTGTGCATGCAACTCTTGGCCATGTTAGCGTCAAGAAATTAACTCGATATTGCTTAATTCAGGCAGCCATGACATTTATTTTCAAATTTATCAGTGATTTATTGACATTTAACGTAAGTTAGTCATATTTTAGATTTTCCCTCTCTGTTACTGCAGACTCATACTAATTCACAAAAGAAGATATCATTTCCGATAATCAAGATTAAATTTCAACGAAGAAGTCATTCGTCGATTTCAAAATATGAAAGAAGACCAACAATTCTCAAAATTATAGTCATTATTGGCGATGTTGAGACATAACTTCAGTCCAGGGTTTTCAAGCTCTAGATAAAAAGGGGGATAGATTTAATTTACAGAAACTGTCGCTGGCGGTAATAATACATACAGTGTGTCTACCAGCTTAAGTTGGAAAGTTCGTAAAAATTAGTTTGTTCACATACCGGGAAAAACTGCGTAGGAAAACTATTTTACACGCTATCGAGTGAAGCGTCATACAAACAGACCCACTGCTATGTGACATTTGAGATGGAAAGGTGAATTTTTAGATGTAATCTTCAAAAAGTCATAATCCGAACCTGTCAGTGTGATAATGGCAACTTGCGACTTGTAGGCGTCACATATTTTCAATTTCAGCAGTAGAGCAGTGATCACATGCTGAATTGTTTAGTAAAGGAGAAAGAGAAATTTCAGGACCTCAAGGCGACACCTGACCCAGTCTCTTATTTGAAATCTCAAGTTCCTTGATCGACATGGACACCGGCACTCATATCTCCAATCGTCATCCCAACGGTAAATGAACTCAACCTCATATTCCAGGATGACAACGCTCGACCACACAGAGCTCATTGTGTAACAACAGCGATAGTGAGATCTGGAATTCGCATCCTTCATTGGCCTTCACGCTCCCCCGACCTGTCTCCGATCGAACATGCTTGGGATGAACTTGGTCGGAAAGTGAGAGATGCATATGATCATCCGCCATAGATGTGTTTACATCTACACCCTGATGTGTACACCTTCAACAGAAGTTTCCTGTCAAAATACTAATATTAAGAAGTCTATGATGAAACATAGGTTGTGCCAGGGAACCCCAGTTATGCGCAATATTGTGTACTTGCAATATTTGCTTGACAATCGGCCCAAAATCTAATTGTAAACATAAATATGTAGTTTATGAATTCTCTTGCAATCTTTGCCAAAAGGAAAAGGAGTGCAGGCGGCATGGAAGATGAAACGAGCAGTAATTATCCATTTCTATCGGTGAATGATGTATGTGCATAAGTAGTTTATAGTGTGACATCCGGCGCGACGCTTCGCTTCGCTTTGCTTCGCTTCGCTTGCGCCGGATGTCACACTTTTGCGGGGGTTTTTCAAAATTTTCAAAAAAATCAAAATTTCAAAAATTTAGGTAGATTTCAAATTTCACGTGGCCGAAGGGCGAAAATTTAAGTTGTCTCAAAATATCACGTGGTCTAAGAATTTTGAAAATTTAGGCAGACGAAAATTTAAGTTGTCTCAAAATATCACGTAGTCTCAATATACCAGAAGATTGTATTCAAAATATTTATTCAAAATATTTATTCAAAATATTCATTTAAAAATGGAAGAAACAAAAGTGGATGAAACAAAAGTGGAAGGAACCTCAAGAATATATCCTTCGTTATCATATGAACGTAATTCTACTTTAATGGACATTGAAAAGATTAACATTGAAAAAATGAATAAAGAAAAACACAAAGATAGAGTTAGGTATATGAAAGATAAGGAATCTCAATTATTATTAAGATTAGTGCATTATAAAAAATTAAGAAAGAGATGGTCTAATGCTTTAACAATTGTCATTTCATCTGGCGTTCTTACAATTCCAGTAAGTTGCTACTGCTTTAACTCGATACAAAATGAAAAACACATTTCCATCTTTGAAATATTCTATTCACATCACAGACAAGTACTATGTACAAGTAGCATGGTTTACAACGAATAAAATATGTTGACTAGAAAATGTGTTATGACATGATACAATTGTTTCTGTATGAGTAAAATAAAGTAAGGCTCATAGAACTATAAAACCAATGAGGACAAGTAGCATCGTTTACAACGAATAAAATATGTTGACTAGAAAATGTGTTATGACATGATACAATTGTTTCTGTATGAGTAAAATAAAGTAAGGCTCATAGAACTATAAAACCAATGAGGACAAGTAGCATCGTTTACAACGAATAAAATATGTTGACTAGAAAATGTGTTATGACATGATACAATTGTTTCTGTATGAGTAAAATAAAGTAAGGCTCATAGAACTATAAAACCAATGAGGACAAGTAGCATCGTTTACAACGAATAAAATATGTTGACTAGAAAATGTGTTATGACATGATACAATTGTTTCTGTATGAGTAAAATAAAGTAAGGCTCATAGAACTATAAAACCAATGAGGACAAGTAGCATCGTTTACAACGAATAAAATATGTTGACTAGAAAATGTGTTATGACATGATACAATTGTTTCTGTATGAGTAAAATAAAGTAAGGCTCATAGAACTATAAAACCAATGAGGACAAGTAGCATCGTTTACAACGAATAAAATATGTTGACTAGAAAATGTGTTATGACATGATACAATTGTTTCTGTATGAGTAAAATAAAGTAAGGCTCATAGAACTATAAAACCAATGAGGACAAGTAGCATCGTTTACAACGAATAAAATATGTTGACTAGAAAATGTGTTATGACATGATACAATTGTTTCTGTATGAGTAAAATAAAGTAAGGCTCATAGAACTATAAAACCAATGAGGACAAGTAGCATCGTTTACAACGAATAAAATATGTTGACTAGAAAATGTGTTATGACATGATACAATTGTTTCTGTATGAGTAAAATAAAGTAAGGCTCATAGAACTATAAAACCAATGAGGACAAGTAGCATCGTTTACAACGAATAAAATATGTTGACTAGAAAATGTGTTATGACATGATACAATTGTTTCTGTATGAGTAAAATAAAGTAAGGCTCATAGAACTATAAAACCAATGAGGACAAGTAGCATCGTTTACAACGAATAAAATATGTTGACTAGAAAATGTGTTATGACATGATACAATTGTTTCTGTATGAGTAAAATAAAGTAAGGCTCATAGAACTATAAAACCAATGAGGACAAGTAGCATCGTTTACAACGAATAAAATATGTTGACTAGAAAATGTGTTATGACATGATACAATTGTTTCTGTATGAGTAAAATAAAGTAAGGCTCATAGAACTATAAAACCAATGAGGACAAGTAGCATCGTTTACAACGAATAAAATATGTTGACTAGAAAATGTGTTATGACATGATACAATTGTTTCTGTATGAGTAAAATAAAGTAAGGCTCATAGAACTATAAAACCAATGAGGACAAGTAGCATCGTTTACAACGAATAAAATATGTTGACTAGAAAATGTGTTATGACATGATACAATTGTTTCTGTATGAGTAAAATAAAGTAAGGCTCATAGAACTATAAAACCAATGAGGACAAGTAGCATCGTTTACAACGAATAAAATATGTTGACTAGAAAATGTGTTATGACATGATACAATTGTTTCTGTATGAGTAAAATAAGGGAAGGGTCATAGTACTATTATCTATTGGGAGTAGCTTACCGTTTCAATTGATTGAGTTTAAAATTTGATCAAGGGTTGGGCGGTGTCTCCCATGGCGAAGATACGAGTCAATAATAGCGAAGTTCCTTTTGAAAAATGATATAGATTCCGTCGAGTTCTTAATAAACGGAAATCGTAAATATAGTTTATAAAATTTTCTTAAAAAGATGCTATAGCCTCTCGAATAACCTAATTGTTTACAAACATGGCCACTTCCCCGGATTACAGTCAAAGCTCTTCCTTTTAACAACGATAACTTCACAGTATTGTTCACCGAAATGTCTTCTTCTCTTCTTAAATGTGCTAAATAATTAGTTAGCTCTGATGCCAAGATGTCTCTTTGAATTTCTTCTTCAAAATTATAGTTTGAACTGATATTGATGGCGTTATCTTGCAATGTGTCTTCAAATCGATTTATCACTAAAAATTCTCTGAATGTTTTTGATGCGTGGATGTCTTCTTCCTCCCTTGGTTTAAGATATTTCTCCTGAAATTCTGTTAGCATCTCAATACACTTCTTCCGTTGATCTTCGTTCACAATAGTGTCTGAAATTTTTCTTTTCAAATCGGCAAAGGCGATGCTTGAACGTGCCATTTTCGTTAAAACGTAGTGAATTAATTATGATAAAAAATAAAATTGTTGAAAGTCGCTGATGAAATTGACCAAAATAGATAAAGGTCACAGATGATTCGTAAGCAGTCACAGTCTCGTAGAACGCTCGCAGAATGAATAATGCACGCAGTAATACGTGGAATAATGGCAGCAGCTGTTCAAGTGAAAAGTTGAGTTATGCGGGTCACAAAGAATTCTCTCATACTGAATAGCTTAAACTGCTAGCAGCTGTTCATGTTGAGAAATTTGGTAACAGATGTTGCTAATGTCTTAATACAGATAAAACAATCAATATTCTCTTAACAAGAGTTCATAAGAATAAAATGGAACAATGTAACGTTTTAATTTAGATTAAATTAAATCATTTCAAAATCGAATAAGTAGTAAAGAAAGACATCATTAGAGAACAGTTTTAAATCAATACCCCCTCCCTTCTGACTAAGTAGCAAGGAAAGTCATCATTGTGGAACAGTTTTAAATCAATACCCCCTCCCTTCTGACTAATGAGTAAAGAAGGACATCATTAGAGACCAGTTTTAAATCAATACCCCCCCCCAGTAGTAAGGAAAGTCATCATTATAAAAATGTTTTAAATCAATACCCCCTTCTGACTAAGTAGTAAGGAAAGACATCATTAGAGAACAGTTTTAAATCAATACCCCCCCCCCTCCTTCTGACTTCTAGGGGTCCCTTAAGAATTTTTTTTATTATAAAATGAGCAACATAAATGAGTTTTTTAAATTATATGGAACGCAAACTACGACAAATTTCGACCTAAAGAAAATCGCAAATGAATTAGGAATAAAGAATTTTCATGTTCTAATGAGAAACGAATTACAATTCCTAAAAAATAGGCCAACAGGAACCTTCAGTTCCGAACAAGTTCCATCAATAACTGTAAATTTCATAACGAATCTTCACAACTTCAGACCAAAACGGCGTACATTGGTCAGCAGGTATCTTTAGTAAAAACGGAGATAATTATTATTTTGACTCATACGGGCTTCCACCTACAAATGAAGTAAAAGAATTACTTGGAACGGGAACATACAATACGTTTCAAATTCAAACACCAGGCACTACTTATTGTGGACAATTATGTCTTTATGTTTTATTTAAATTACAAAAAGGAGTACCATTTCTAGATATTATGTTAGAGTTAAACAATCTATAACTCAAGCGAAGCTAGCTAAAGCGCCACCTAAAGGTTAAAAATCAGTTCGTTGTAATTCATTTTGATAAAAACGGCCTCTGATATCCTCATTATCTAAATCTTTAATTTCATAAGTAATCGGATAAGTTTGATTTATTTTGCAAACTTCAAATATTTCTTTAGTCCAATAGCCAACAAAGCCTTTTTCAAATTTGTTCTTATATTTAAATATTCTAACTCTATCTCCAATTTTAAATTTCGGCTTAAGTTTCTGCAAATTCGGATTACTCTCATTCGAATTATTATTCTCGAATATTTTCTTTCGTATCAAATCAGGGTCGTCAGAAGCATTCTTTGGGGTTTCTTCAATACCAGAATGAACTTTATTATTGTACTCTTCCACAATTCCTGGTAATATCTTCAACCATTTCTGATTTCTTTGCTCAGTAAATTTCTTGAATAATTTATTTTTTAACGTCCGATTGAATCTTTCTATCACTACGGCCTTCCCAGCGTTTTCAGTTGAATAAACAGTTTCAAATAGTGGCTGAACGTTTCGGTTATAAAATTCCGACCCTTTATCAACAAACAATTTTTTTGGCTTTCTATTACTTTCTTTAAAGATTTCTTCAAACGCATATTTAACTGAAAGACCACTTTTATTTTTTAAAGGCTTTACCCAAGCATATCGTGTATATAAATCTATAACGGTCAATGCGTATTTGTAGTCCCTTTCATTCGGCATATGAATAAGATCAGCACTCCAAATATCATCTTTATTAAATACTTTTACTTTTCATAAATATTTAGGCTTTCTATATTCTTTATGAATTTCAGATGCATAAATGTCTGAATTATGATTTTCATTTAAACCCTGGCCGAATAATATTTTAGCTTGTAAAGCTTTCTTAACAAACATTCTTTCAATTTTTTCTCTAAATGTAGGATTCTGAATACTATCTAATTCTTGAATCATCTTCTTATCAGCTGCATGACGAGAACTTAGATCATGATTTCGATAAGCTAAATCATGCCTGTAAGCGGCGGTACTACTCTATTTATTGGTTCTTCACCTGGTTTCGGATTATTATTCTCATCTAGTCTTATATCTAATCGAGTTCCTGGCCCAGTATATGAATGACCAGGAAGATGTTTTTCTTTCGAATATTTACTCCAAATAAATCCAGAAAGTTTTCTAATGTTTTTTGTATATCACCACCGAAGTGGTGTGGAACTTTGTTCTTGTCACCTCCAATATGCTGACAGTTTTGAGTTTTTATTTTTGTTTAATAGATAATTCAATAAATCTAAATTAGAAATTTTTAATTTACTTAAATTTTCGGAATTTGTAGAATTCATTTTAAAAGATAAAAAAAAATTAAAAGATAAAATAAATGTTTTACCTATGGAACCAAAGGTTCTGAGGTTATTACCGAATCATACTAGGACTTAGATATATTCCAGAACCATCCTTAGTTTCTTTAATTTCAATTAAATCATCAACATTGTGGAGAATATTTTTAAGAACTCGTTTTCCTTCATCAACTAATTTTAATTTACTAATAAAATTATCTACTACTCCTTCACCCCTAGCAACTTTCTCTAACTCTCTGTTATGACGTTTTTGTTCTTCTAATGCTGCCTTCTCTGATTTATTTTTATTTACTGCTTGGACAATACCAGCTGTCCCACCTGCAACACTTCCTGCTGCAGCTATGCATCCTATTATTAGTGGAATTAATGGGAGAATACCGCCATTCTTTTCTTCTTGTAATTGAATATTCTCTATCATTGGTTTACTTATGTAATACTTTTTTTTGTTAATCGTAATAGTTTTAGGGGTATTTTTGTCAACAATATTACGTAATTTTAATTCAACAGTTTTATTATTATTACTTTTCGCTTGCGACATGTTTAATAAAAAAATTTTAAGTTATCAAAAATTTTAATCTATTCTAGTTATGAATAAATTATAAGTTAAGAATTTTTTTAATCTATTCTAGTTATGAAAAATTTCAAGTTACCAAAAAATTTTAAGTTACCAAAAATTTTAACCTATTCTAGTTATGAAAAAATTTTAATTAACTTATCGGAGCGAAGCTCCTCTGGCATTAGCCTATCTTTCCATTAAGAATTTCAATAGAATATTTTACATCTTCTAGCAATAAACCATAAGCCATCAATGAAGTTGTGGAATCTTTCTTTTCAATATTAATTGTTACATCACAACCATTTTTAATAATATCTTCAGATTGTGCACTTAAATCGAAACAGAAAATTGGATATAAATGTCTCCAATCTCCAGGAGTTAATTGTGGTTCAACTCCAAATTCTGTACAAAGATTTCGATAACAATCATATCCTTCCATAAATTGATTATTGGTATCATCGAATCTTAATGGATCAATTGGATATCGGGTTTGATTTAATGAAACTTGTAAACTTCGAATTGTATTAATATGAAAAAGATTGTTGTTCTTATCAAAACTTGGAGAATTATTTCTTTGAAAAGTTAGTAATAAATATCTTGGGGTATTCGCAGTTCTAGTAAAATGCCAGTTAAATCTTTGTTCGGAAAAAGTTACTGAACTAGCAGTACGCTTTAGAAAATTTACTGGAATTGGTTTGTTAGTATTTAATCTTTTTGCAATAGCTGTTTCAACCTCTAAACTAGGAGTAATATGCGTAATCCACATTCAAGTCTATCAATTTTTAAATATGCTTTTTTCCAGTCTTACCAAAAAAGATTAATTCATTATTTGCCGTACGAATGAATTATTAATTTAAATTTTAATTGATATGATATTTTGTCATAATCTAAATATCCGAATAATGGAGACAATGACCAATTTACTGTCTGTTTACTTTTCTTGTTAAATTCACGTCTTTCTTTATATGCATCATTATTTGTTTTATTTAAATGTTTTGCAATATTTTCTACATCTTTCGCAATTCCTGCTGCATCTGTTCCAGCGTGAGTTAATTCATCAACAATTATACCATCATTAGTATCAGGAAACCAACCTTCGATTTCATACTTTTTATTATTTTCACCAATTGTTATAAATCTAAGCATTGTATCAATTACACCTGGGGAATCACTTATTGTTTCTATATTTTGAGTTGCAACATCTAAACGCATTTGTGTAAATAATCTTGGAAAAAAATTATTTTCTAGTGTAATATTATCGGTATCTGTAATGGTGTTGTAAAATTAGCATCACTATATAAAGAATATTCACAGTGTAAAAATGAATCAGGTAAATATAAATAACTCTGCTGATTATCAACTTCAAAAATTAAATCACCTCCAGTATTTACTCTACTGGAAGATCCGGGATTCATAGCAATTCTTATATAGTCATTCTGTTTTTTGATTGTAACTCGGACGAACGGAGGATCGTCTAATCTAAATTTATTTTCGATAAGCGAAGACATTTTTATAAAAAATTAATTTGACTTTTTTGTTTTTCTCACAGGACAGAAAAAATTCTGGCTAAAATAATTTTACTTAAATAATTTTACTAAAAAAAATTGGACTGAAAAAAATTTTACTAAAAAAAATTTTACTAAAAAAATTTTGACTAAAAAAATTTTACTAAAAAATACATTTAATTTTAGAATTTTGCTAGACAGCTGCCGCTACAGCTTTGCTGGTTAGACCCGAAGGTTGCTGCTCACGCCATATTTAACCTCTTATTTCTTCAATTGTTTGGTTACATTATGTTTACTATTCAACACCTTCCACAGCTATGTTTTTTAGCAATTTTATTTTTTGTTTCATCTGAAAGGTTTTTGTAAGTTTTTTTAGTTCATCGAATCATTGCCTAAGTTTACGAATAGCTTCTAGTTGTTTTAATTCGTTTTGAGACTTAACAGCATTTGATTATGTGCACTAGCTGTACTAAACCTATAGCAGCTGCTCCTTTTGCAGCAGATGTAATCAAATCTGGAAGTATTTTTAATTAAGTTAACAGAATACTACCAAATACGCAGAAAAGAATTGCCATCGCCTTCTTTTTGGACGGCCCCCAACCTGCGGTGCCTAGGAACTTTTGTGTTCCGACAGGTTTCCTACACTATCTCATAATGGTACAACTGGTTTCATAGAGGGGTTCATGAGCAATTGTTATTATTTTGATGCAAAATGTTTGTTAAGATTATGTTTATAAAATTATAGGCATTTTTTAGATTAAATTTGGGACTTTTGGGAAAAATATCTCTCACGTGTTAAAGATTTACGTTTGTGAAAGGACAACAACTTCGAGGATAACTTTATAAATTTGCCGGTGTTGCAACTTTATCTGATTGCGGTTCCAAGCAGCGTGTGGATGTACTTTAATTTTCTTTTTCTATTAACTTGCATTTTCCTGCGGATTAATCTTCATTCGCCCTAGTTTTTAAGGAGCATTTAACTTAATTTGTATGACACATCTAATTGTCCCTTTTAACAGCATCTAACCTGTTTTCTTTATTTTCTTTAGGAGTTTTTGTCTTGAATAAATTTTTCTTTAATTGCATTTTTTCTAAATTGATGTTAAGAGTTATCATTTTATCAACTTTTTCATTAAGTGGATGTTACTTCATTGTATTATTCTATTCATCTTTTTCATTTGTTGAGTAAGTTTTAGAAACTCCAAATTCATCAACACTTTTTTGGAATGTAGTTTGTAACTGCTTTAAAATTTGTTTTTAATTCTTTCAGGTAGTTTTTCTATTTCATCTTCTAACTTGTTCGTTTTAACAATTTTTTATCTGATGTTTAGTTTTTAGAATAGACTGCAGATTTATAAATTTATAGAAAGTAATATTAAAATTTTTGATTGTTGCAGAAAATCTTTTTGAAAAAGTTTTGGGCTGATATCTGCTTCTAGCTTCTCTATCCTGTTTTATTTCAAGTTTTAATAATTTTTCGTTTGAAATGATGGTTGTCGGTATTAAGTTTAAGCAACTTCAATTCGTTCATCTAGGGGAACCAAAACATCGTTTATAATATTTTTCCTTGTAATCATTGGATTTGTGTATCAACATATTGTTTTAATTTTGTTAACTCTGTATTTTGTTGTGGAAGAATAAGGAAAGATGCAATGGGGGACCAGATAAAAAACGTCTCCAGTTTTCATAATATAAGTTTTCTATCGCTATTTCTAATTCATCGATTATTCGGGATATATGCACCTCCACCAACATTTGGTAACTTCATTTTTTAACAATAAAATAATATAAAAATTTTTGTTCGAATAAAAAATAAATTTTTTTGCTAATAAAAATAAACAAAAATGGGAAACCCCAAATTTAAAAAAATTATATTCGTCCGCATCATCCTGTTGCTTCTTATTCGAACGTTGATCTACGGGATAGGTGAAAATAAATGTTTTGATAATATAAATAATAATATCTATTACAAATCCATGTATAGATGTTAATATTTTATTGTCAATTACAAGCCGAAATATTTAGAGAACTAGACCTAAAGGTTT
>CAJQUW010011174.1:0-23815 GCA_907163375.1 Prostheceraeus crozeri
CACCGATATACCTGCTTCCACAAGTACATTTATATTCGTAAATGACGCTTGATTCGGCTTGCGGAGGCAAAGAGTCCTTCAACTGAGGACGCCAAAGACGCTGCGTAACTGGAACTACTCGTAAGTTCACGACCGGATACACACCTGACACCTTCTTGAGCTTCATCATCATCCAATTATAACTCTGGTCACCCTTGAATGGAATTCTGATTGATATCACTTTCTTCGTTGGTCAGAACTCACTGCACTCCTCCGATACCGAGCTGAATTTGTCGATCAGGTTTTGAGGATAACCGTTGCATAGGAGAGTGCAGCGAATAAACACATTCACGAGGCACCAATTGCGGAGAACATATGCGTCTCGCTCGATAAAACAAGGTCCTGATTAGACCGGTCTTGTAAGAGAAGGGCACACAACTCTTGAAGTGGGTGTATAATCCCGACCACGTGCCCTTGCGAAAGATCGACAGAAGCACTGATCCGCAATCACCGAGAGCATAGAAATAAACTGTTTATCTGAAGTTCGCCAGAATGGAAATTGACTCAAGGTCGCGGCACATCCGGGCAACTATGTTGGGGCATGAAGAACCAATTAAAAGCTTCGATATACTCATGTGACTGATTCTAATCCAATGATGCAGACGTTGGCAGGTGCATCTAAGTGAAAATGCGTGCGATTTATGTGCCACTATTGTGCATTGCATGTAGCTTAATTTCCATTCTAGAGGTTTTATTGTTGTCAATTTCTATGACCGCGAGTGATCAGGACATCCAAAAAGGAAATTCTATTCTCTTCAATGTCCATCGTAAATTGCAAACTTGGATGAAGATCATTTAATTTCCGAAAAATGGTCTCGATGCAGCGTCGATTGTTCCCGACCATTAAAACCGGCAATATACACACTGCTATTATTGCTATCCGAAGCTAGTTAATTTCAATTCAAATGTTATGGAATACACTGCAAAAACTTTCCCTGCCATGTATTCACATCAATTGTCACTTGCTGCAAGGCTTTTCTTTGCTGGAGTTAACAGGATTATATTTCTAAACCGATACTGACAAAATATTACATCTGTGGCATTCTGTGAGCAAGTTGCCAATTTTTAACCATGCTCAGTTTTTTAGCTATAATACTATTCTAAGCAGCATGATAATGCCATATTTTATAATCGAAAGCAATCCATGTAAGCAAAACAAGTTCATTTACTTAACAGCTAATTATCCCATGTATGATACACGTGACGAGTCTGCGTGGGATTCATGTGAGGATCCGTGCGATGAATGATCTGAGCTGCCACCATATCCGCCAGACTGTTCGGGTTGATAGCTTTGTTGGGGCGGCTCATACACTGGGGCAGGTTGATAGCTTTGCTGAGGCGGCTCATACACTGGGGCAGGTTGATAGCTCTGTTGTCGAGGAGGCCCGTAGACTGGAGCAGGCTCATACCCTTGACGTTGGGGAGGACCATATGAAGGAGCAGGCTCATAGCGTTGTTGTGGAGGTCCGTACATTGGAGCAGGCTCATACCCTTGACGTTGAGGAGGACCATACATTGGAGCAGGCTCATGGCGGTGAGGAAGCCCGTACATTGGAGCACGCTCATGTCGCACTTGCATACATTCTTTTACAATCACTGGTTGAAGATGGACAACCTTCTCAATTACAGTCCTTCCTTTCGGCCGACGCTGCTCAACGATTGGACCGTGCACTGGTGGACCATATCTCACTTCCTCCGAGTGACCATACTGTGGAGATGGATAACGCTCTTCTCGAGAACCATACGTGTCCACTACAACCGGACCATAGCTGTCACCTGCAGGCTCGTATGAAGACTCCTGTGTCTGGTGTCCATATCCGGTTGCCTGGATTTGAACGCCGTAGCCGTCATCATCGCCATGACCACTGGAACGGTGACCTCGACCAATGGGAACAGCACAGACGGTGGCTAAAATGCCAACAAAACAGAGAAAGACCTTCATCGTTCACGGAGTCAAGAAAGTAGTCCACTTGATTAAACGTTTAATCATTTATACCGGCGACAGAGCTCTATTCGCACGTGTGCTGAGAATGTTGACAACTTCATTGTTTGTTATCAATCAAAACAGGATCAATAGGAGTTCGATGTTGGTTGTCCGATGACAATATCTGCCTCCACACAAAGAGTTAAGCTCCGTGCGGTAGTTTCGTGCGGACATCATTTAGTCGCATAGAATGCAGAACGAACAAGCATCATGCAGACCATAGAAATAGATTGTTTATCTGGCTCATATCTGACTGACTATCCCAATCATACAGTCGTTGACAAGTGTTTCTAAATGAAAGTGTGGTCGACTTTTGTGCCGAAGCAACATTTTCTTTCTAGAGATTTTACTTCTTTTTCTGCTATGAAGATTGCATAGTTTTGTAACAAGAGAATCTGAAATTCGCTGCAAGATGAAATCGAATCGTTGTTTGCTTTGTTGGAACAGTCATTGAATAGACTATTACAATCAACAAGAAGAGTTTCCAAGTCAATAAAGATGCACCGAAATACAGTGGTTTCCACGTGTACGGAATCCATATGAAATACAAAGCAATATCAAAGTTTCCTTTTAATGTGTACATTTTATATCTCTTTTGCATGATTGATTTGTTCAATTGCGTTAAAGTGCATTGCGTTATTGACTCAGTGTCAATTTCCTTGTGACAATGTGTATAATTTCTTGCTTAAGCCACTTCGCATTGAGAAAGCCTATGGGTGAAACGTTTGCGAGATAAAACTAATAAATTGTTATGCGTCCACAGAAGTATCTTGCTTTATGTTTCAATAAAGATACTGATCTCATTATTATCAAGTTATGTATTTCAACAACAGTTCTTATTGATTACGATAATCGACAAGTTAAATTTAAAGTTCTATCATTTGACTTTGCCACTAGAAAATCGCATTGTGCTGATGTTTGCGAATTTGCTAGTTGGAAAATGTTGGAACCTGAAAAAAGCGGTGAAGTACATTAAAATTTTGTTTTTTTTGTAAAAAAACTTTGTTTTGTAACTTTTTTCCGTCAGGGCGTGCATTTTGTAGTGATCGAGGCCGAAACTGAGACTTTCACAGCATGATGTTCACCGCTTTGCTACTACGAATCTGCGCGTAGGTCGAGTTTCATCACCAGATTTTTCGTCTTGTCAGACAAGATCAAAGAAGAAAGCATGTAAATCCACCGAGAAGAAGACTGAATTTTTCAATGATTCGTTGATTTTCAATGTTTTCCCTGATAATGAGTAGAGTACATAGTCTAGAGCCATGATTTTTGGAAAGGAATGTCTTAAATTCATTTCCTGTCAAGTGCCTGCCTGATTATCATGCTTCTGATCAGTGATATATGCGAGAAAAAAAATGCCTTAAATTCGCTTCCTATCAAGTGCCTGCGTGATTTTCATGCTTCTGATAAGTGATGTATGCGACAATGTGGTCAAACGTTGCTATAATTGGCCGAGATACTGTGTCGACTAAATGCGACTGTTTTGAATTAACGAACGTACTTGAACAAGATAAGATGATATCTGACAATTTTCCATGCCAAAAATAATTGCAGTAGACCTACTGCTTCCAACTTGATCAGAGAAAGCATACAAAATCTCATTTCCACCGAGAACTTCGATCTGTTTCACATTGGATTAGTTAGACTTTTTTTGATACTGACAAGAAGAAAAACGGGTAGAACTCGGCAGACGAGCAAATTTGTGGTAGACATAGGTGCACGTCATTCTGTGAAAGTTTGATTTTTGGCCTCGATCCCTGAAAGCCAAACTAAAAGTCCACTGTGAAAATCAGGAAAAAGAGAACTTGACGTGGCATGCATTGATAGGTTAATTTGCGTGAACAAACATATCCTGTGACCATTTCTTGCTCATCCAACCGATAATTATTTTTCTAATTGCAAATTTGATTCACGATATCAGGTGGACATGTCATAAAAAATTACTTGCAAGGCGATATCAAATTTCAATGTCACACCGAATCTTGGCTTGCGCCTTTAAAGTCCTGCAGCAGAAAGCGTTCTTCGTGGCGAAGTGGCCCCGACTTGGAGAAGTAGAATTGTCATCCTACATACTGTACATGTATCTAAAAAATGCTAAAGATCAACAACTTAACATCCAAATTATGCAATGATGGCAAGACGCGATCCTACAGCACTGTAAACTGTGTGCATTGAAACAGCTAAAATAGCCGTTTAAACTCACAGAAAATATATTTTTAATATCAGATGAAAATTATGACGTCATAATTTAATAACTGATGACGTAGCAGTTAAAGTCTGCTAATATCAAATAAACAGCGTCCGTTTCTGCGGAATTTTTCTGTTCAGACGGTAAAAACAGAGAATTTACAATCACTGTTAATTTCAACTGATATTTCCTATATACAGCTTACAGTGTACCAAAGAAGGTCGCCATGACCTGTTGTTCTAAACAACTGCACTACAGCCTCTTACCAATGACTGGAGTCTTCACAATGATAATTCATTGGCGGGATCAAGCAAAGACAGCATTGGGATCATCCTCATCACAGTGCATAGCATCCTCATTACAGTACAGAACATAAAAATAAATGTTCATTGTTTATTCCTCGAAAGCACATTTGGCCATGCATCGTGCTTCCATGCTGATCAGTGTACCAGGAGAAGTTTCATTTGGAAAATTTCCCATTATATTTCTTAACGGTTTCTGATATATTTTTGCATGAAAGTTTCGAAAGTCATAGTCTAAAAATCACACGGCCAGCCCTTTTCGAGAACGTGACGAGAATTCAAAATGGCGGACAAAAAAACCGAAACTGCATTCTGGGGTTCGATTAAAAAAATTCCCATTTCGTCAATAGTTCCAATGTAACTAGACTCGCTCTTTTCATTCAGTATCATGTCCGCCATTATAAATTCATCTCATTTCTCGAAACCGGCTATCCTTGAGATATTCCAACAGTGATAATTAAAAAAAGAGCTGGTCAAGCTGCATAGAAACCTGTTGAATTATTTTAATCTGTTGAGAATTATTTTGATCTAGCCCCAGAATTGAATTTCGGGTTCATGTCCGCCATTTCAAATCTTCATGATTTTCTCGAAAATGGCCAACCGCATGTTTTTCTTTAAAATGCATTTGAAAAGAGCGAGACAAATTACTCATGAAACTGTTGACGAAATAGTTGGGAAAGGGATTATCGTGTGATTTTTGAGCAATGATTTCCGAAACTTTCAAGCAAAAATACATCAGAACTAATGAGAAATATAATTGGAAAATTTCAAATTTTAAACCGCCTCTCCTGTTCCATTTAACCCACTCTCATTCTTCTGTACTGAGTGTTTAGCAAGAATGCAGACTGTACCTATTTTGAATGTCTTCGGCCTCAGCCACACTGAAAGCAAAGGAAACACGAGCGTCCTTATCAAATGTATGTAAGCAACCTATCAATAGCTCTGCCTTGCTTTGTTCGCAATGTAGCAGTCTACAACTGCTGAAATGATGACTTTATATTTGCGGAAAAACGCTTTGCTGGGAACCTGCAATGTGGCTGGGGCCTAAGGTTTAACTTGATCTATATTTGAACCCAGGTCTTCCGGACACAGAGCGAACACTCTGCCAAAAGACCACTGCGCCGAGGACAAATGCTTAAGAGGAAAGAACCGCTATTGCTATTGCCGAGGAAAAAGGAAGGCGTGTACCTATGAGATAATAACTTCAAAACAATGTTAATTCAACTGTAATTCTGACTGTTGAACAGGATAGGATATTCAGTTTTTTAGAAAAAGCTACCGCTAATGTCCGGAGTAGCAAATTTACAACCTTACCAGAAGCATAGCTGTATGATAATCCAAGTCTGAAGACCACTTGAATTATGAAAACAAAGGCTTTCTTGAGACAAGATTTCTTCGCCCCATTCCCATCCAATTCTCATAGGACTCTCATTGGAATTCCCATAAGAAATATTATGAAAGAAAATCATCTTCAACATAGAATGATAAAAGCTGGTATTCAATCTGATATGTTTGAAAAAATGCAGCAAACCGAGCAAGTAAAAACTGATTTTGAGAAAACTATGAAACCATTTAAAACTCTTGAAAAAGAAAGTACAAATAATGATAAACAAATTGATATAACAGATCCAGAGCACAAAACTATATTAGATGACTATGGATTACTAGAATCAAACATTAATAAGAAATTACCAAAATCTATGCAATTTGAACATTCTATTTCATTTATAGATGAAAAAACAATACCTAGATTTTATCTCGGTCAAAAAGAAATATTTCCACGACCTTTTCGAGGTATAATTTTTTCACCAGATAAATCTCCTTTTAATTTAGATAGAAATTTTGTTAATCTTTTAAGAGGAGCAGATTTAAATAATTATGCTGTAGAAGATCTCATAAAATATAAAGCTATGTTAGACAGAGTTGGTGCAGTAAAATCTCTTCGACGTTATAAACAATTAGAAAATTTATTATCATCGGGAGTTAAAGTAGGGAAAGGTTTATCTGAAAAACAGAAAACAGAAACAACTATATTTTTACCAGATGATCCACAAGAATTACTAAATAGATTAAATATTTTAATATCTGCAATAAAATAAGGACATAATTCTAGTTTCAATGAAATTCATGCTATATTGAAAAGACTGTTAGAAAAGAAGATTCTAAATGAAGAGGATTATAAAAGTGTAGCTGAAATATGTTGTTGTTTTTAATTTTTTATAAAAAAATATTTCATAAAAAATATTTATTTAATTTTTTAGTTTAAAAATGTGTTCAGCAGATTTAGACAAAATTAATAATCATTTAGAAAATCTAAAAGAGATTTTGGGTTCATCAAAATTTAGTACGACGTTAAAAATTATAACAACTACTTCATCACACACTTGTAATTTAGAACCCATTCTACATTTGGAACAAAATAAAAATTATCAAATTGCATTGACTAGTTTCTCTACATTTAACACTATTCAAAACGTTATCAAAGATGTGAATGATCAATTTAGATATTCTACTGATAAGGGCAAAACATGGAAAATACTAACTTTTCTTCCTGGTTCTTACGAAGTTGAATCAATATCAAATGAAATTAAGAGACATTTAGGTATATCATTTAAAGATAAGAAACAATTACATTTTGCAGTTGAACCGGCAGTTAATAAATTTTCTCTTACTTTAGACGAAAATCATCAAGTTGATTTTAATCATGATAGATCATTGTCAAAGCTATTAGGATTTAATAAACAAACCTATAGTCAAGGTTATCATTTAGGTGAGAAGATTCCAAAAATAACTGAAATAAATTCAATTGTTGTACATTGTAACATTATTGAAGGAGGATATATAAATGGTAAATTATCAAATTTAATATTCAGTTTTCCAGGTTTTACTGTACCAATTGGTTATAGATTAAATGTAATTCCACAAACATTAATATATTTTCCTATTACAAGAAAAACTATTAACAACATTGGCATTAGAATCACTGATGAAAAAGGACAAGAAATAAATTTTGGAGGTGAAGAGATTATGATAGATCTTTTGGTTCGGGTATAAACTCCCGTTCGAGAGGTATAAACTCCCACGCGAAGCTAGAGAAGTTTAATTTTCTTCTTCTTTAGAAACAAAAAATAAAAAAAATAAAAATAAATTTTTTTATTAAAAAATGAGTGAACTACCTCCATTAAATAAAAAAAAACTTAAATTTAATCATCATCCAAATTTATCTAATAAAGTTTTGTCAGTTATTTGTGGAAGATCAGGATGTGGAAAAACATATCTATTATTTAAAATTTTAACTACTCCAAATTTTTTGGATTATAACAATCTTATAATTTATACAACAACGGCAGAACAACCCGTCTATAATTTTTTAAAATATGGATTTGAAAATAATCTTAAAAAAACAGCAATTGCTTCATTATTCAAAGAATATGAAAAATCTGAAGATGAAGAAGAAATAAGTTCGTGGTGTGAAGAAGCAGCAAAAAATAATCAGTTAGTAGAATCTAATAAAAATAACCATATAAAGATACAATTAATAGATGATAGTGGTAATATGCAAGATCCTAGTAAACTAGATAAAACAATGAAACATTGTGTAATTTTTGATGATTGTGTTAATGATAGAAATCAGTCAGTTCAGAGAAATTATTTTACAAGAGGTAGACATAATAACTGTAGTGTTTTTTACTTAACACAAAGTATGTATTCATTAGACGGAAGTGTTATTAGAAAGAATGCAAATATATTTATACTATTTGAAATAAATGCAAGAAACTTAAGTGATTTGTTAAGAGATTTATGTGTAAGAAATAAAGATGAATTTAAACAATCGTGTAATAATGCTTGGTCAAAAGATTATGGCTTCATTACAATTAATATTGATAAAAAAATTCATGAAAGAGTTATAGAAAATATTTTCGCGGGGTGATAAAAATATACAAATATAGTGTTATAATATTTTTTTATTTTATGTATATATGAAATTTGTCTATCTTAGAAATTAGAAAATTAAAAAGGTTCAGTAGTTATTCCATCAGGTAAAATTTTTCTTTTATCATCAAATGGATCTAATGCTAATTTATGTTCTTCTTTTAAATACATGTTATGTTTTTTTGAATTAAGTCTATAATTACATGCTGTTTTTATTTCATTATTAAATAATGCATTTTTATAATCTTGAAATGTTATTTGAGTAGCCACTGATGCCTTTGAAATTCCTTTTAATGTTTTATGTGTTTTAATATTATTAGTTGTATCATAACAGTAACATTTAGATTTTAAAAATATAGCTTCTGTTATGAAATCTTCATTTCCTTCTAATTCATCTTTTACTTTACATAAATCAGAAGGATGAATGATATCTTTTATTTTATTAATTTCTTCATCAAGTGTAGAATTATACGGTATTGTTAATTCTAAGAAAACAGAATCGGTATCTGTAAAGTGTAATTTATAGTTTTCGCCATAAGCAGGTGCTAAATAATCATATATAAATCTATACATAAATAGTTTAGCTAATTCTAATATAATGAAACCAATGAAATTAAACTTATCATGTTTTACGCTGATTCGACGTAAATGTACAGCACATAGTTCATCACTAAATCTAGTAGTTCTTTTATATGTAGGTTTCCTTGTTAAATTTTGAAACCTATCTTTATCATAAACTATTTCAATATTTTGTCTATTACGCACATTTTCTAAAGTCTTACCATAAAATGCATTATTCATTAATTTGAAGAACACGTTTCCAAAATCATCTTTACTTCTTTTAGCTATTTTGCGTTTTTCAATATTGAACTCTATATAATTTTTTAACCACCTAGATTTTTGATAAAATAGTTTTCGATGTATTTTGGTGAGAATCATTCCATGATCTAAATACCAATCTAGCATTCTTCCTTCAACAACATACTTTCCTTTATTGCTTTGTGTTAACATAAGTTTTTTTGTTGGTCTGTATTTTTTAGGAATTAAAGATTTTTGATAATCTGAAAAATCTTCTATATTAGGAATTTTGTTTTCGGGACAGAAAGGACAATATTTTGTTTTATCTTTTATTTCATCAGGGTATACTAAATCAACTTCATATATATAACCATGATTATAATTTCCATCATATGTTTTTTGATAATCTAGAATATTACACCATGACATTTCACCTGTTGGTAATTCTTGTATCATGCAAGAAGAATATAAGCCATTAAAATCATAATATAACAAATAGTTTTCTCTCATGAATTCATCAATTGCTTTTTCACGTTCTACTCCTTCTCGTTTCGTTCGAAAAATTTCTAATATTTTTTCTTTTTCTTCTGGAGATAAAGGTTTCATTATTCCATATTCTTGTGGATTTACTTTCTTATTATAACATTTAACATATCTATTACCTAAAACTGATGAAACTCCACCTCTAATTCCAGATTCAAAAAATAATAATTTATCATATGTATTTTCTTTATAATGTTTAAGTTTAACATTTGTATGTTTTAATCCTGTTAACCATGTTAAACCTGGTGTAGAATAACAATAACATGGATCTATTCCGTAATATTCTAAACACATATCACGAAAGTTTTCAAAAAGATCAGCTAGTATTAATACATCTATCTGTAGATATTTCATTGTATAATCATACATTGTTTTACAATTTAACTCTCTCCAATTTTTTTCAGCTTCTGCATAGTCTTCGTCAGATAATTTTGATTGTTTTAATGTTGATTTAAATTTATTTATTGGAGGAAGTTGTTTTTCTTCCATAATTTTATTCACAGAATTAAAATCAGTCTTCGACTGTGAACCACAGGTTTTATCTCCAGTTATATCAGTCTTCGACTGTGAGCCACAGGTTAAATATTCATACGGAAATATGCCTTTTAAAGGTTTTAAATTATATTTATTTAATATTTTACATTGTTCAGATTTCAAAGTTTTTCCCATAACATCTAATGAATAAGGAGTAAAAAATCTAAATGCATCTAAAATTCTAATGCAACCTAATTGCATTGAAAAATATTCTTCCTCTGTTTTACATAGTACATTTATTTGTTGTTGTTGTAATTTTTCAGATGAAAATAAATCTTTCATTACTAGATGGAAATCATATTTAGAACCATTATAGAAATATAAAGGAACAAAGGTATATTTAAATTTATTAGCATTAAGATTACAAGAATTATGTGCTGCACCTCTATATAATCCATTTAGATGATCATGATCTTTTACCTTATCAAGATATCTACCTTTGCCATTTTTATAATTTTTTGTAAATTCTCTTCCACAGTAATAACATTTTGTTTCATTAATAAAATTTAATTTTTCTTTTTCTGTTAATGGCATCATCGGTATATTTGTTTCAAGCAATTGTGAAAAATAATTTTGTAATTCTTCTACTTTCTTTGTAAACATTTCTGAACTATCTTCACCATAGTATTGAAAATATTCTGATTTAAATAATTCAGGATAATTTGAATGAATGTACATTCCCCAACATAATGGTTTTTGTTCAAATAAATATTTTTCTTTACTTTGTTCAGATGCACTTTTTTCATAATTAAAAACCGAAGGTTCTAGGGCTTGGCCCGTACCATTTTCAGAATTATAATTTTCAGAATCGGGTGAAGCCTGGAACTTTCCGTTCGATTTTGTGTCATATTAACATTATAAGCTTCAAAATCACAATAAATAGTAAAGGGTACTTTATTTTTAAAATACCATTTATTATATTCTAAATAATCATCTTTTGGAAATGTGTTTCTGACTGCTTCATTTTGTTGACAGTTCTCCAAATGTCTATTCATTTCTTCTTTAGTTCTAAAGCTCGTCATACATTGAAGACAAGGAAAATTTGTATTATCTGAAGTTTTTGTGAATATAGAAATATCTTTACACAATATAAAATGACCCTGATAATATAATATATTCGCTTGTGCTGGCTGTTTTGTCTGTTCTAGTTTTTCGAATTTATCTTGATATATTTCATGTGTTTCATCAATTTCTTTTGTAAGATTAAATGTATTTCGATGAAAATTTTGATTTAATATTTGTAACTGATAACTATATTCTTTATCATATTGTTCTTTATATTGTTGTAGACATTTTTTTAAAGATTCATTTATTTTTGATTGGTTTCATTTTCTTCATTATTTAATTCTTTATTGTCATCATTTAATTTTTGAATCGTTTCTATCTTATTTTCATATTTATGGCCATTTTCTTGTACTAATATTTTTGTTTGTTGTTGATAATCTGTTTTACATTTTTGTAAACTTTCATTTAAATTTTGTAATTTTTGTTGATATTCTAAAGATAAAGATGAATAATCGGAATCATAATCATAATTATAATTACGTCCTTTATAATTATTATGACTAATCATTATTGGTGATAGTGTTTTAACAAGTTCAAATTTTTCAGTACATATTATATTTCCTTGGTAAAAAATATTATGATGCTTGTAATTTCCTCTATCATTATATACTATTTCTGACTGACATAAATTTTTATTATTCAAATAAAATTTTTTTGAATCTGAGTAAAGTGGAGTAATTTTACCAATAGAAACATAATTCACATTTAATTCAAAAACATTTACTTCTATTAAATTTTTATTCTTTTTATGAAAACTTTATTAATCTATTATAATCATATGGAAATTCATGTAAGCCATCAGAAAGATCAAATTCATTTATGTATTCTTCTTTATTATAATGACTTAGTCTTTCTTTATGATATTCTGCAGGATGTAAATGTGCTATAATACTCCACAGAAAACAATAATCATCTTCATTTTTATGTTGATTATTTGTGGTGAACTGAAAGGTAAAGGAACATAACTACCACCAGTATTATTTTTATATTTATCAATTACTATTTTCTTAGATAGTATTTTAACAAATCTCCAACCAGATTCACGTAACTGGGCTTCAATTATACAATTTTCTAATTTAAGTATCATCGATTCAAATATGGGTTGTATATCATTTACATTATGAATTTCTTGCGAATTTGTAAAATGTCCTTGTATTATTTCTTCAGGAATTCCATCAGGTCCATTTTTTGTATAAAGTACTTCTACATTCATATAACATTTGAAAGATTTTCTTAAATATATTATAAAAGTTGTTAGAATATCAGAAAAAGTTTTATCGGTTTCATTATATTCAAAAGACTGATTAAATAAATATTTTATATTTGCTAAGGCTTCATCGGTTCGTTCAGCTTCATCAAATTCATCAGTATCGCTAAATAAATATCTTCCATCTGGTACGGGCGAAGCCCTAGAACCTTCGGTTTGTATGGTCTCATCTTCACTATTTAACAACTTTTTTATATTCCGAATGTGAATAATCATCAAACATTTTTTTAACTTTTATATCAGTAGGCAATGTTTCTAGATAGTTTTTATAACTATTTAATTTTAATATATTTCCTTCATCAACTCGTTCTACATTTTGTAAATGCAATTTACTATTTAAATGAGATTGATAACTTCTTTTTGTTTGCAACTTTTTTTTACATAAGACACAATAAAACTTGGTATTTTACATTTTTTTTATTTTTTAAGGAAAAATTTTGTGTTTTAATTTTAGATATAACACATTCTAATATCAAGGACTTGAGTGTTATTTTATATTATTATATATTTCACGTTCTTTAGTTATTTTTTCTTTATCACATTAAGTTTTATCATATTAAGTTTTATCATATTAAGTTTTATCATATAATGTTTTATCAAAAGATAATTTAAATTTTTTTTCACTAACTATTGATTCTTCATCATCATCATCAATTGATTCTTCATCATCATCATAAATTGTTTCTTCATCATCATAAATTACACTTTTTGGTATAGGATGCCCTTCCGTGATAGGATACCATTCTCTTATTGGAATATCTAACTCTAAATTACATTTTTTATCTGATAATAATATAATAGAGAAAAGTATTGGTCTTTGATCTCTTTTGGAAAATTTAATAACACCACCATAATCTGAATCACTTTTAGTTTTTATTAAAGATGATAAAATTTTAAATTGATTAGATGTAAATCCTAATTTAAATTTTGTAGACCCGACACATAGTTGTCTAACAGTATCTTCAACTATACCATCATTATTATTTTCAATTGTAAGAAAATGAATTTTAGATAAATTTTTATAATTACTAATATTTTTATAATCTTTTTTACCATTTACACCATTTTCAGATGTTTCTGAATCATCATCTATATTATCAGTTTCTTCAATATGATTCAGAGGATTGTTATGATTATGATTATGGTCATTGTTAATAGTATAAGGTGTTGTCCACATATAAATTTTTTCTTGTTGAGCTAAGCCATTTATGTAAGATTTTAACAAATTAATATTTAAGTTGGAATATAATCCTATATACGTATCATCATCATATCTTTGCGGCATTTCTAATGTTTCTTGTTTATAAATTGTATGTCTATAATATAATTGACATAATAATTCTTCGTTATGTTTTTTACTCTCTATGTGAATGTTATATTGATTTTGTTCATCAACAAATAATCTAATTTTTTCTTTGGAAAAAGATTTTAATTTTTTAACTAATTCTTTAATATTAATATAATTAATAATTTTAGTTTCTACCCAATCAGTATTACTAATCGGCAAAACTGCTCTAATAAAACCATAAACATTATTATGACCTATTATAACCATATTTTCTTTATTTAATTCCACATAAGCTACATCATTATATTTACTAACAATTTCCATAAATTTAATAAATGGATCACCTGGAAATAAACAATAATTAGTTTCTATAGAAGGTAAACCTTTAGTCTGTTCTCTAAATATTTCGGATTGTAATTGAAATAAAATATTAACATCTATACATGGATTTGTAATAGTATTATTTATATTATTATTATCAAAACATTTATTTTCAAATCCCGTTGATCTCGTCGAATAAGAAGAACAGGATGATGCGGGCGAATATAATTTTTTTAAATTTGGATTTTCCACTTTTTTATTTTTATTAGAAAAAATTTTATTTTTTTATTTTTATTAGAAAAAATTTTATTTTTTTATTTTTATTAGAAAAAATTTTATTTTTTTATTTTTTTATTGTTAAAAAATGATGTTACCAAATGTTGGTGGAGGTGCATATATCCCGAATAATCGTGAATTAGAAATAGAGATAGAAAATTATATCATGAAAACTGGAGACGTTTTATCTTGTCCATTGCATCTTTCTATTCTTCCGCAACAAAATACAGAGTTGACAAATAAACAATATGTTGATACACAAATCAATGACTTAAAAGAAAAATATATAAACGATGTTTTGGTTCCACTGATGAATGAATTGAAGTTGCTAAAACCTAATGACAAATCATTAAACGAAAAATTATTAAAACTTGATAAAAAGGATAGAGAGCTAGAAGCAGATATAGCAAAACTTTTTAAAAAGATTTCAGAACAATCAAAAATTTTAATATTACTTTCTATAAAGTTAAAATCTGCAGTCATTAAAAATAAACATCAGATACAACTATTGAAAAAACAATTAGAAGATGAAATAGAAAAACTTCCTGAAAGAATTTAAAAAAATTTAAAGCAGTTACAAACTACATTCCAAAAAAGTGTTGATGAATTAAGTTCTAAAATTACTCAACAAATGAAAAAGATGAATAGAATAATAAATGAAGTAAACTCGCTTAATCAAAAAGTTGATAAAATGAAAACTCTTAAAATCAATTTAGAAAATGAATTAAAGAAAAATTTACAAGAAAACTCTAAAGAAAATAAAGAACAGTTAGATGCTGTTAAAAGACAATTAGATGTTCTTAAAATTAAGTTAAATGCACTTAAAACGGCGTTGAAGATGAATCAGGAGAAAATGCAAGTTAATAGAAAAGAAATTAAAGTACATCACACGCTGCTTGACGCAATAGATAAAGTGCAACAGTCAATTAATAAAGTTATCTCGAAGTTGTTGTCCATTCACAAACGTAAATCTTAACACGTAGATATTTTTCCCAAAAGTCAAATTTAATCCTAAAAAATGCCTATAATTTATAAACACAATCTTAAACATTTTGCTTCAAATCAAAAAATTGCTCATGAACCATCTCAGAAACCTGTGTACCATTATGATAGTGTAGAAACTGTCGGAACACAAAAGTTCCTAGGCACCGCAGGTGCCGTCCAAAAAGAAGGGGCTGGCATCTTTTCTGGTATTGGAAGTATCTTTAACTTAATTAAAAATAATAAAGATTTGATTACATCTGCTGCAAAAGGAGCAGCTGCTATAGGTAGTACAGCTAGTGCAATATCAAATGCTGTTAAGTCTCAAAACGAATTAAAACAACTAGAAGCTATTCGTTAACTTAGGAATGATTCTGAAGAACTAAAAAATTTAAAAAAACTTTCAGAGGAAACAAAAAATAAAATTGCTAACATAGCTGTTGGGGAAACCTTGAGGAGCGGAGCTCCGTCTGATAGTAAACATAAGAAGAAATCAGGCGTAGCCATAAAACGTTCAATTGAACCTACGGTTCGTTCAATTGAAGAAATAAGAGGTAATGGTATTAATAGCAACCTTCGGTCTAACCAGCAAAGCTGTAGCGGAGCTGGTCTAGCAAAATTCTAAAGTTATGTTTTTTAGTAAAATCTTTTTAGTAAAATTTTTTTAGTAAAATTCTAAAATTATATTTTAGCAAAATTTTTTTAGTAAAATTTTTTTTAGTAAAATTTTTTTAGTAAAATTTTTTCTGTCTGTGAGAAAAAACAAAAAGTCAAATTATTTTTTATAAAAATGTCTTCGCTTATCGAAAATAAATTTAGATTAGACGATCCTCCGTTCGTCAGTAATAATCAAAAAAAGAATGACTATATAAGAATTGCTATGAATCCCGGATCTTCCAGTAGAGTAAATACTGGAGGTGATTTAATTTTTGAAGTTGATAATCAGCAGAGTTATATATATTTACCTGATTCGTTTTTACATTGTGAATATTCTTTATATAGTGATGCCAATTTTACAACACCATTACCAGAAACCGATAATATTGCACTAGAGAATAATTTCTTTCCAAGATTATTTACACAAATGCGTTTAGATGTTGCAACTCAAAATATAGAAACAATAAGTGATTCTCCAGGTGTAATTGATACAATGCTTAGATTTGTAACAATTGGTGAAAATAATAAAAAGTATGAAATCGAAGGTTGGTTTCCTGATAGTAATGATGGTATAATTGTTGATGATTTAACTCACGCTGGAACAGATGCCGCAGGAATTGCGAAAGATGTAGAAAATATTGCAAAACATTTAAATAAAACAAATAATGATGCATATAAAGAAAGACGTGAATTTAACAAAAAAAGTAAACAGACAGTAAATTGGTCATTGTCTCCATTATTCGGATATTTAGATTATGATAAAATATCATATCAATTAAAATTAAAATTAATAATTCATCGTACAGCAAATAATGAATTAATCTTTTTTGGTAAGACTGGAAAAAAAGCATATTTTAAAAATTGATAGACTTGAATGGTGGATTAAGCATATTACTCCTAGTTTAGAGATTGAAACAGCTATTGCAAAAAGATTAAATACTAACAAACCAATTCCAGTAAATTTTCTAAAGAGAACTGCTAGTTCAGTAACTTTTTCCGAACAAAGATTTAAATGGCATTTTACTAGAACTGCGAATACCCCAAGATATTTATTACTAACATTTCAAAGAAATAATTCTCCAAGTTTTGATAAGAACAACAATATTTTTCATATTAATACAATTCGAAGTTTACAAGTTTCATTAAATCAAACCCGTTATCCAATTGATCCATTAAGATTCGATGATACCAATAATCAATTTATGGAAGGATGTGATTCTTATCGAAATCTTTGTATAGAATTTGGAGTTGAACCACAATTAACTCCTGGAGATTGGAGACATTTATATCCTGTTTTCTGTTTCTATTTAAGTGCACAATCTGAAGATATTATCAAGACTGGCTGTGATGTAACAATTAATATTGAAAATAAAGATTCCACAACTTCATTGATGGCTTATGGTTTATTGCTAGAAGATGTAAAATATTCTATTGAAATTCTTAATGGAAAGATGGTAAGGATAAGTTAATTAAAATTTTTTCATAACTAGAATAGATTAAAATTTTTTAGTAACTTAAAATTTTTTAGTAACTTTAAATTTTTTAATAACTAGAATAGATTAAAATTTTTTGGTAACTTAAAATTTTTTGGTAACTTGAAATTTTTTAATAACTAGAATAGATTAAAATTTTTTGGTAACTTAAAATTTTTTTATTAAAAATGTCGCAAGCGAAAAGTAATATTAATAATAAAACTGTTGAATTAAAATTACGTAATATTGTTGACAAAAATACCCCTAAAACTATTACGATTAACAAAAAAAAGTATTACATAAGTAAACCAATGATATAGAATATTCAATTACAAGAAGAAAAGAATGGCGGGATTCTCCCATCAATTCCACTAATAATAGGTGGCATAGCTGCAGCAGGAAGTGTTGCAGGTGGGACAGCTGGTATTGTCCAAGCAGTAAATAAAAATAAATCAGAGAAGGCAGCATTAGAAGAACAAAAACGACATAATAGAGAGTTAGAGAAAGTTGCTAGGGGTGAAGGAGTAGTAGATAATTTTATTAGTAAATTAAAATTAGTTGATGAAGGAAAACGAGTTCTTAAAAATATTCTCCACAATGTTGATGATTTAATTGAAATTAAAGAAACTAAAGATGGTTCTGGAATATATCTAAGTCCTAGTATGATTCAGTAATAACCTCAGGACCTTTGGTCCGATCGGCTAAAGCCTCTGAACAAAGTTCTATTAGGTAAAACATTTATTTTATCTTTTAAATTTTTTTATCTTTTAAAATGAATTCTACAAATTCCGAAAATTTAATTAAATTAAAAATTTCTAATTTAGATTTATTAAATTATCTATTAAACAAAAATAAGAACTCAAATTGTCAGCATATTGGAGGTGACATACAAAAAGCATTAGAAAACTTTCCTGGATTTATTTGGAGTAAATATTCGAAAGAAAAACATCTTCCTGGTCATTCATATACCGGTCCAGGAACTCGATTAGATATAAGACTAGATGAGAATAATAATCCAAAACCAGGTGAAGAACCAATAAATAGAGTAGATGCCGCCGCTTACAGACATGATTTAGCTTATCGAAATCATGATCTAAGTTCTCGACATGCAGCTGATAAGAAGATGATTCAAGAATTAGATAGTATTCAAAATCCTACATTTAGAGAAAAAATTGAAAGAATGTTTGTTAAGAAAGCTTTACAAGCTAAAATATTATTCGGTCAGGGTTTAAATGAAACGACAGCAAAGCTGTCTGAGAGCAACGCTCGAACCTACGCGTCCGAAATTCATAGGGAATACAGAAAGCCTAAATATTTATTGAAAGTAAAAGTATTTAATAAAGATGATATTTGGAGTGCTGATCTTATTCATATGCCGAATGAAAGGGACTACAAATACGCATTGACCGTTATAGATTTATATACACGATACGCTTGGGTAAAGCCTTTAAAAAATAAAAGTGGTCTATCAGTTAAATATGCGTTTGAAGAAATCTTTAAAGAAAGTAATAGAAAGCCAGGGAAATTGTTTGTGGATAAAGGATCGGAATTTTATAACAGAAACGTTCAGCCACTATTTGAAACTGTTTATTCAACTGAAAACGCAGGAAAAGCTGTAGTGATAGAAAGATTCAATCGGACGTTAAAAAATAAATTATTCAAGAAATTTACTGAGCAAAGAAATCAGAAATGGTTGAAGATATTACCAGGAGTTGTAGAAGAGTACAATAATAAAGTTCATTCTGGTATTGAAGAAACTCCAAAGAATGCTTCTGACGACCCTGATTTGATACGAAAGAAAATATTCGAGAATAATTATTTGAATGAGAGTAATCCGAATTTGCAGAAACTGAAGCCGAAATTTAAAATTGGAGATAGAGTTAGAATATTTAAATATAAGAATAAATTTGAAAAAGGCTTTGTTGGCTATTGGACTAAAGAAATATTTGAAATTTGTAAAATAAATCAAACTTATCCGTTTACTTATGAAATTAAAGATTTAGATAATGAGGATATCAGAGGCCGTTTTTATCAAAATGAATTACAACGAACTGATTTTTAATTATCATTATTATTATTATTATTTTTATTATTCAATTCTAACATAATATCAAGAAATGATACTCCTTTTTGTAATTTAAATAAAACATAAAGACATAATTGACCGCAATATGTAGTTCCTGGTTTTTGAATTTGAAATGTATTATAAATTCCATTGCCAAGTAATTTTTTGACTTCGTTTGTAGGTGGAAGTCCGTATGAGTCAAAATAATAATTAAAACAGTTTGTATTTCTTTGTCCTGCTGACCAATGTACACCTTTTTCATCTGACGTATGAAGATTTGTTATGAAATTTACAGTTTGAACTTTGTTCCGGGAACTGAAGGTTCCTGTTGGCCTATTTTTTAGGAATTGTAATTCATCTCTCATTAGAACATGAAAATTCTTTATTCCTAATTGATTTGCGATTTTCTTTAGGTCGAAATTCGTTGTCGTTTGTGTTCCATACAATTTCAAAAACTCATTTATGTTGCTCATTTTATAATAAAAAAATTTCATAAGGGACCCCTAGAAGTCAGAAGGGAGGGGGTATTGATTTAAAACTGTTCTCTAATGATGTCTTTCCTTACTACTTATTCGATTTTGAAATGATTATACTATAATTATTCTAATCTATATTGTTTTATATATTTCCATTTTCTTCATGAACTTCATTTGTAAAATATGTTTCATCGTTAAAATGATTGTTTAAAATTGCCATAACAACTAACCCGCATATCGGCGTTTATGCGTTCTGTGTTCACAAAAAGAATTTTATTGTCATTTGCTTTTATTGTCAATGCACTCTTATGTGCTTAATCTATTCATGTCTTCACAATGGGAAGTACTTTACTACCCGTATGTGTTTGGCAAACGCTAAATGAATTTTGAAAACAGACTTCACAAATGGATTTTGAAAACAGACTTTGCAAATGGATTTTGAAAATAGATTTTGAAAACAGATTCTGAAAATAATTTACGTAGGGGTAAATTGAAATGTCAAAACTTTTACGCACGCGTAAATTGAAATGTCAAAATTTTACGGATGCGTAAATTGAAATGACAAATGATTGCGCTGTTCAACATAATTTTAGGGGAAAGCTGCTAGATGTTTCTCTCTCTTCAATTATCAGCCAGTGTACGGGTTCATTGAATAATTTTGAGTTTATGAGTTACAATGATCTTCTAGTTCACACAATTAGTACTTTAAATAATGTTGAGCATACAATAACGAAGAATGTCTAAGTAATAATTGCGTCTTCTTAATTTATCATATTGCTCTAATCTTAATAATAATTGAGAACCATTTCACCTGTTTTTAATTGAGATAACGAAGGATATATTCTTGCGGTTTCATCCACTTTTGTTTCTTCCATTTTTAAAGAAATATTTTTAGTCACATGATATATTTTAAAAACCTGAAAGATGGATGAAATTCATGAATTTGAAATTCTTAACTTTTATGATTTTCGGTGTCCTGGAACGGTCATGATTTAAGCGAGAAAATTGTAATTCTCAAATTTTGAGATTCTTAACTTTTCTGATTTTTTTCGGTGTCCTGGAACGGTCATGATTTAAGCGGTGAAAATTGTAATTCTCAAATTTGAGATTTTGAAAAATTTGAAAATTGGGTATTTTTAAAAACGCTTAAATTTGTGAATTTAGGTCTTCATAACCTGAAAAAGGGTTCAAATTCATGAATTTATGTCGTTTTTAAAAAGTACCATTTTTTCAAAAATGGTACTTTTTGAATGGACTAAATTCATGTATTTAGGTCTTAAAAACCTGAAAAAGGGTTCAAATTCATGAATTTATGTCGTTTTTAAAGATACTATTTTTTTGAATTTTAGGTGTCCTGGAACGGTCTTTTGCCCATTACTTACTCATAGATATAGTAAATTTGCATTTCGAATACCAAATATGTAAACCTACTACACATGCGTCCGTACAAGAAATTTTCCTACTAACCGACACGAGTGGATGCCTGCGTGTAGCATTTATAGCGTTACTAAGTGGATCGTCAGCAGTATCTGGTCAGGTGCAATTGATACATGTGCAATTCTAGTGTATCTTCCAGCATGTTGCTCATACGATGCCAGCGCCTAGTCAACCTGCATTGAAACTGGGCAATACGATTTGCCCAAGTACAATTATTCGTGTCTGAAAATAGACTACATGCATATGTGCGAGAATTAAATACAAAAATTTCAATCAGGCATGTTTTCATTTTCTCGTAGGCCTACATGCAATACATGCGAATGTAAAATTGCACCGAGATCTTTCATTTGGTCTTTTCAAGGTGGACCCAGATACTAAAATGAACAAACGGCAAAGTTGAAAAACTGATGACAAGTGAGTGAAATTTACATGATCACCACGGCAGTGAAAGAGCTGCAACACAAACTTTTTCAGCGAACATAAAATCGGCTTTTGACTTTTAATGAACAATGTCACGAGAATGGACAAAAGGCTCTTCGATCGTGCACGTGACAAAATGACAAACCTACTTGATCTACTAAATCACATTGAGCAAGGAACAATCAACTAAATGATGAGTCACAGAGGTTAAAGCCTCCCCTGTTCGACCACGTGTGACCCAAAGTGGCACATGTTCTTTGATTCGCGTCGCCAAATGCCCTACAAGTTCTGCCTGTAGATCACTCGTGATTCGCAGACATCGGCAACGCATCTTTCACAGAGGCCACAGGAATATGTCTGGTCGAAAGCCTCTGTTGCAGGAACACGCTAGTAAAGATAAAATTAATGTCTACCTACAATCATTCCATGCATCATTTTCTATAGAAATGAAGACGCACATTATCATCATATCTTGGATAACTACAGATTGTTTCATAAAAAATGGAACACCCTTGAACATCGCCTTAACTTCAACTTTGTCTAACTCCGCCAAACTTGAACGAATTTCTCTGAAATTCGGAAGATATGTCAGTTGCGCTTACTAATATCATTGTTGGAAATTTCAAGCATGAATATTGAGTTGTTTTCCTGTTATAGATAAAAAAGTAGTAGATAATTTGATCTTCATTTAGCAATGTTACACAAAATCATACCTCACTCTTATAAAATTACATTTGTTTCCTTTGTTATGTAATATGTTGTTCTACAAGCCAAAAGCTATCAAGCAAAACAAAAATAAAGAAAATCGGTCAATCAGAGCCAGTATAGCACCATTATTCATCAACAATAATGTAACTGCTACATGTGATTAACTGAACTTCATGTTCCATAGCTTCCTGACTTCGTTGCGGTGGTGTTGGCAGCACTCCTGATTGCTTTCAGCTAGAAATCTATCTCTTACCGGTTGAAAACAATACAAAGCACAAATGAACAATAACGAGATCGCATTCACAAAAGGCAAAGTGTCAGCCTTGCTAGAACTAGGATTTTCTTTACAAGCAAGCGACTGAATGTCCCTTTCACAAAAGTGCATCGATGGCATAATAATGATTTTCGACTCTGTCGTAAAGAGGGCTCTGGCCGTCCACGCAAAACATCCAAACGTAGAGACCGCCTAATTTTGAGATTTGTTAAAGTTGATCCAAGTCTCTCGTTAACTGAGATGGCTAGACTAGACTCATATATTTCTAAGTCCACTATTCGTAGAAGACTTATTGAGTCGAATTTTAAGAGCTGTAAGGGGCCCTCTCAGATCGAATTAATCCAACGTGATCCATCTGAATGGCCGCTCTGAACTTCACATACAGCAAGGAACCATGAATTCTGAACGCTATGTGACTGATCTGAATCCCATAGAAAATGTGTGGAGTATTCTAAAACGTAACGTTCGTCATTCACTGCTACCTACAGATGGCGTATCACAACTTACGTCACTGTTAAAAAGAGAGTGGAGAAAGTTAGATCAGTCAAAATCAACGATATCATCGAATCAATGCCTAGACGAATTGGTAATGTCATTGACAATAAGGGTAGGGCCACAAAATATTAGCTTCTTAAGAACCGTTACTGTATCATAGCTTATCAGATTATATAAGGACATTTAAATATATTAGGGACATGAAATAACATGAAAAATGCTTTCTGTGTCATACTTATGTTTTATTTAGTCAAATTTTAGGATGATCCACTTTTTATGAAACGGACTGTAT
>CAJQUW010011175.1:0-197572 GCA_907163375.1 Prostheceraeus crozeri
CTGAAAAAAGATTTCTATTAACGTTATATTATTCTTTATGAAGATCTGGATATAGTTATAGATGCATGTATATACACCTGTTCGATTTACTCCTTTTCAAAATCTAAATTACAGTAGATATTATGTCAGCAAAATTGTTACCAAGCCCCGGTACTTCGCGGACGGAGATATCCAGCTAATTACGTGTGGGATAATGATCAAGCGGGACTATACTCTAGCAGCACATAAATTAATCGATCGTATCCTTTCGCTCCGACTTAATTAATTTCCGCTGCTTGCGATTGTGTATCAACTTTCTGCCTTGAAATATCACTGCCCTATTCCTCAAATTTTGACTCGCGCCGTGGCTCTGATTTTGGTGCGTGAAATTGGCTGAGCGTCGTCCAGATTCACATCACAACTAAGTTGCAACAACTTGACAAGCAGTGCGTTGGTCGAGATGAGCGTTATGGTCGTTTGACCTCGTTACTATTTTTTCGGAACGTCTCATTATTTTTTTATGGTGTCGTACAATATCGAACTGTTAATATAATTCCATTATTGTCCGTCAAAGCGAGTAAGCGGAGCCGACGGATTTATAAAATTTTACTGTACTTCGGACATTTTGGTAGTTGGTTTTGTTTACGATGCGATTTTTTTTTTCAGTTTATTACATTCTCATTTATCAGCTAGATGTTTTTAATATAGTACCAGAAAAAGGGCATTGATGATTATTACGTTTTACTTTAGGATAAATAAATAACAATATTTCAAAATTAAACAACTATAAGAAATAAACCATGTTTACATTAAGAATCTACATCAGTTAGAAATACTGTTAAACAAACACGAGAAAAATATCTACTATAAGTAACGAAATAAAATCAAAGACACATGTCCTCGAGGTCGAAATTGCATATGCTATTGTGTGATCTTTTTTATTTTTTTTCTTTTCTTTCATTCAGATTTTTCTGAGGCGTATAACTGTGGCTTTATTTCGTTGCAAAGTTGTCACGTAGTTTCATTCGGACTTTCGTTTGTAATTGGGCTGACGCGGTTCTACCGGTTCACTGTCGAAAGCGGACATACTCTAAAAGCATATTCTGACGAATAAAAACGACCGATAGCTACATACGCTTTCGACGTATTCCTTAGGGGTCAAGATTTAAACTAGATGTCCACTCCTACGTTGACCGCGTACTTTTCGTATGGTATAGTTGTATTCCGTGTTGTTTGAATTTCGGTCGGTTAGTAACGTTCGATTCGGGCGCATTTATTTTCGCGGTTTCGGTTACGCGATACATATTAATTTTGTGACTTGTATAATACGATCCGAAAAAAACGCTATTTTGTACGTATAATTTGTCGATTTCATGAATATCTCGGTCGGATACGCCCGGTATTAGGGAGACTGTTTAAACGAGACTTACATTTAAAACGCATTTTTATTTGTTGTGTCATATCGCGCGTGATCCTCATTCTCGGGACTACCGTTATGCGGGTAAGTCAGGATAAAATAATTTTTTAGGACGTGCGGTCGATCTGGTGCTGACGTGATCAGACCTTTCATCTTACGACCCTAAACCACATTCGTGTTTATGGTCTCATATTTGATTTCGGCTGCATTGTTAGCGTTCTTCGTTCGATTCTTTGTGCTTTCGGTTCGGGTGTCGGGTTTGTCGGAAGCGGTTTTTCGGGGGGTATTGCGCGCTACTTCCTTTTTCGTCGAAATTCGGGAAATCTTAAATTACGGTTGTGATCACATTCGTATTTTTTACGAAATTACGCGTTTAGATTCTTACTCTATGTTATACATTCGGCGATCCTTATTAATCCGCGGGATTCGGTATATCTATCGGGTTTTTCGAAATTTGCAATCGTGTGCATCAACAATAGAGGTCTTCGGGAGACAAAAATGTAAATCCTACGCGCCGATCTACTCGTATGTTGAAAGATCTGCCGATGGAAATACCAGACGCCGGTTCGATACCAGAAGTTTCTACATGTAATTGTTACTTTATGCCCGGGGCGCGGGTTTACTCACTGTTTAGGCTGTATCCTGCCATTCGGACTAATATGAATCCTTTGGTCGTCGTACCTCGTTCACCTCGCCTCTGCATTATTCGTTACGCGGGTTTGCAAATTGCGATGCAATAGGGACGAGTTTTACTACTTAACTTTCCTTCTTCGACGGATACGCGACACCTGTCGCGTGTATACCATTTTATTACGCGAATCTCGTTTGTTTGATCATTCAGTCCCCCCTCTTATTTTTTATACCGACTACGCGTTGGAAATTTTTTTGTCGTGACTCGTCATGCGATATGCCGATCACTCTACTACCGCTGCCACGCTTAGCCCCTATACGTTCACGTACTGGCGATTCGTCGTTCATTAGAATAAGTCATATCCGATATTCATTCGGGCCACACTATTTAACTTCCGCTCGACTTCGATTCCGTATCGTCGAGGGGTGGGCTGTGATCGATATCGCCTTCCGATTTCTGAGCTAAACCATGACGTTTGAATGTTATTTATTGATTGCGGTTCGATTTATGTTCGCGTTCGTAAGCCGACGGCACCTATGTTATATAATTTGCGGCATTCGTAGGTAACTCCGTCGGTTTTTCGTGGGCGGGTAAGCGTTAGCTTGAGAGTCGGGATATCAGCTTCGTCTTGTTCTCATGGCGGGGATGGAGTTCCGCTATTGACTTCGGATGGGGGTGAACTGTATGTCTTGTATTTGGTATTATTTGAGCGAGATTCCTTTCAAATTGGTTAAGCTGTATTTTAATTTTTTCTATAAGGGACTATTATTGGTAACAGTGTAATTATGTGGTTTTTGCGAACATGTATTTGCATATTTATTAATTGAATATGTAGATATAAGTACAGAGAAGGTAGGCTTAGGTGAATGTTTCATGGTGTTTAGTCGGGTTTATCGGATTTTGATCGTGGTTTAGGTATCTTCGTACATTTGTGACGTGTAATTGGAGTAATCCATTAGGGCGGCTGAATACGTTGGGCGATCGGTATGTGAGGAGATTTGTTAGATTTCAGGCTGTCTTGAGCAACATGCGTTTGAGAGTTCTTAAGAATGTGTATTAAATAATATTAATGCCAATTTCTTCTAAGCTTTATTATTTATATTACCTCCAACTTCTCATACATATGTCCATCTTCAGTCACACCAACGCTGGCTTCCAATTTTCGGAATAGACTTTGTCCACTCGCTTCATCAATATCTCTTTCATTATTTGTCCCTTTATTTCATTTCGGCAATATTGTTTGCCGGGTTGTCATCGATTTCGCGGTCCTTTCTATTTCGTTATCTTCTAGATCGATTGTCATATGATTAGAGTGCACTCAGCCAAATATTGGACATAGTTTATAGGTAAAACTGATTGTTTTCTATTCTATATTCTTCGCTTTCGCGATTTATGAGTGTTCCTCGTCTTCGGGTTCGGTTGTTGCGACCCTTGTCCCTTATCATACTTGGTCAATCTTGTCTTTTGGGCGTTCGTTTCATCTCCGATTATACTTTTCATATTCTTCTCTTGCGTAGGATTCGAAAGTATTTTCGTTCTCAAATTTCTTTCTTTGCCGGTTTTGTCGTCATTCTCTTGCGGGCGGTATGTTAAATCTGGTTGCCTGCGTTGTAATATTATGCTCTTTACATTCTTCGGTCTCCTGTCGTACTTCTGTTTTTCCGTCGGGCATTCCTTACATTTCGTCCGTGATATTGGGTTCTTATATGCTTTTCGTAGCCTTTCTGTTCTGCTTTCTGTTCAGCTGTCTTTCTTCTTCGCTCTGCCCATCTTTAGTCTATAAAATTATTGTGGTGTTATCTCAGATATAAACCGGTATGTATTGTCAACTTAAGTTGGGAACATATAATATTATTTTGCGGTTTTGATTTAAAAAAAAGAAGGGGCCAAGGAGGCCTGTGCTTGACGGCCTGGCGCGAAATAATGGATAATTCCTTTCATGGGTACTTTAAGAGCCATAGCACTTACCTAAGGTCTAAAGGATACTCCTCGGGCTTCAGATTATTCCGCCTGCGGACTATCGATTGGGAGGCAGGGCTGTCCTCGACGTCCATCATAACACTTAATTTCCGTGGACGAGATTGGGATGCAATATACTAAACTCTCATATTTTTCTGCGTCGACTTGTCGAGATCATTATATTATACACGAATCAGCATAACAATTGCCATAATAAAACTGAAGTTAAAGTCTGTTGAATTGGCCGGGATCGCTCCATTAAACCGAAAAACATTCTTGGTTTTACATGATTTGAATTGTTTAAAATCACAGTCTATTTATGTTCAAAATTAATTCGGGCATCCGTCAACTTTACATACCTCGCTCGGGATACGTACTCGTAAATTCTGACATCTTGTGGTTGCGGTCACGTATTTCGGCATCATTCCCGTACTCCAACGAGTTATCTTTCACAACTCATCTCGCTTGTACTTTTCGGTGCTTATCGTGTGGCCCTACTATCGTTCTCAGGTTACGAAATAGTAGATCTCTCTGTCATAGAACGCAGACCGTTCCCTCTCTATATCCTAAATATCGATCGTCTGTATACTATTCAAAGTGTGGGCAGATGGTGGTCCTACGGTGTCGTAGTAAATGGTATTTGCTGATCCAGCTGGTTACAAGCGTTTTGTACGTTGGTTGCTTTAAGGTCGCAAATTTGCCGGTATGTTCATAATCTCATGGTGGTGGCTCCTTCGCGCGCAAATTACAATTCGTCACAAGATGAGTGTTATCAACTTACTTTTATATCCGTATGCGACTATCAGGAGGTTGAAATCTAGAGCGTGCGATTGTATTTTGTCGGCGGAGACTTTTTATGCCTATTCATAAAAAGGATATTCAATCTTAATTAACTGTAGGTTTAAATTAACATATAAAATTCTACCTAATAAACTAACGAGTAAACGCGGGTGATAGTATCTCTAATTCGAGGACTGTAGTCTTGGTTAATCGTGTTATAATTGTATATTGGTGTTTGATTGTGTTTTACGTTTTTATTATTATTAAGTTATTGATTATTGAATTCCAGGTATTTTTTCTATTCCTATTTGATCCCTTTTCTTAAATTCATCATTTATGTATTTTATGGTATTTTGTTCATATACCGTAGTTTAGTTTCCGGATTTTTTTTCCTTAGTGAATTTCGTTTGTAATTTCTTCATATCCCTGTTTTTCTTATCTTATTTTTTTCCATCTCCTGCCGCTTTAACTCTGTTATTCATAACCGTATTCTTGACCTAACAGCTCTTCTGCTTTTATATTGATGGTCTTATCTCATCTTATTTTTTATTTTCCGATAGTATATGTTTTCTTCGGCATATTTCCGCTTTCCGTCTATTTTTGTCCGATATCCTTTTCTGTTATATATGTTTTATTTTGAATGAACTGTTACGGGATAGCTTATTCTACCATGAGCGCCCTTAATGATGTTTGATCCATCACAGTAAGAACTGGGTTTTTATCGACGATTTTACAGACCGGAAGAATTTTGCATTACTGCTACCTGCGCGGATATTGCGATAATAAGTGTTTCGTTGTATGAGATCTCGAGTCTGAATCTGCATTGTGTCGGTAATTTTATCAATTCTCTTTCATGTTGTTCTGGGCATAATTCACACCTTACATATCTAGAGTGACCCGATTCAATCATTTCAATATATATTCTAATGCTGTCCTATGAAACAGCACACATTATCATTACACTAGATCTATTAAAAATATCGCGCTCCACCTCTTTCTACGCTAGCCGATCTTTCGTAATAACTCTAAGGGACACGAACACGATTCGCGGATTGTGGCGTTTTGCGTGTTAGAAGGATCTAGCTCATTCGAATTGCATTAGACGATACCCGACGCTGCTGATGGATTACTCTATTAAGGTAAAGTTCCACTCCTGATATCTCTCGGACACTGGATGCATGCATCGTTCTAATAGCTTCATCAGAATTGTGATAGGTGGTGTGCTAATATTAAATAATCTGACTACACTGACTTTGCTAGTCGAAATAGTTAAAGAGCTATAAAAATAAACATTATTAACCATTCAATATAATCACTTATACCGGATAATAAAATTAATACTAAAATAAACCGAGATAATCAGTAAAGCCCAGAGTATTGTAAAACATTGAAACATTCAATTTATTCATAGGATCATATACTCATTACATCAACCGTAATCTACATAAAGTACCGGTTGGAAGACATAAGTATTAAGCAAAACTGATCAAGAACATTTGGTATATGAAGTACAGCGAGCCTATTAGGATGCTCAGCGCTGCCTAAATCCGGGAACCTAGCCTTCTTCATAATACCTTATAATTGCGCTCTGATGTTCGCTAAAATCTGACAACTAAAATCGTTCTTACACATCGGATTTTCATACGAGACTAGTCGGAGCCGCGAGATGCCACAAATAATTACCAGTTCTAATTCCCATGAATCATTTATGGGATTTGAAGTGTATAAACTTTACGTTCATGACAAAATATAACGATTTAATATTTTTAATCTATAATTTGAACGGTCTGAGCACAATACACCGTTTCATTTAATCAATCGGCATTAACCGGCGTAAGTACGAGAAGTAAGTGCGTATATATATTGAAAAGGCTATACTATACACTATCTAAACACATATCTATAAAACCGCTATAGCAAGGATTTATAGGGTTAAGCAAGACACAAATACACTAAATAATATCGAAATAAAAATAAACGCTCAAAGCATAGAAGGCAAATTATGCCTCCATTCAGGTATGACTCCGTGATTTCGAAGCTGGGAATGCCTTACGCCACTCATCTATCATACTCATTACTCGATAGGGGTTCACGGAAATTGACGAACTTCAATTTTATCTAGTGTTCTCTTATATCCGAATCGGTCCCGTTCGTTGGGTAATCCAGTCTGCGTTCTGTTTCGGCTTTCTACTTGTTGCATTCGGTATTTAAGATGTCGGATCGTACTTATCCATTCACACGAGAAGGGCGGCCTTCGATGGGGTGATTTAGGTTCGATAAAACTTCTATTTTGCGGTTGTCTCGTAAGGGACCGGTTTCTAATTGTGACCTGTGAAAACGGTTAAACACACATACCATTACCGGTCAGGGGCGATTACGACGTCTTCCGTAAAGTCACCCCTTCTTGGCATTTTAGGCGGTTGTATTGTAAAAATATCGATCGACTAACATCGTTGACTATTTGACTCGTCGGAGAAGCCTCGGTGATTGCTGGAGAGCTTTTATCTGCGTTTCTATGCTAGTCTGTAAGGCATATCCGTGATTGGCGTTTGGGGTGTATTCAGTCAGTGGTGGCGTTTATTTGTTAACTTATGTTTATCCTACACTTTGGTCAATCTCCAATGCGAGGCTGGTGAATAGTTAATCTTAATTATACGACCAATTTTAACCTACGGTCGCAAGTCAGCATCATCTCCCACTTATTACTTTATCATTACGTTTACTCGCGTTCGACTCTCGCGGTTCCAACGTACCCGAAAGCGCCGGGTTTGTGCATCTTCTCCCATCTTTTTCCCATTACCCGGGTGTTCATGACGAACACACGTCAATACTACCAATATAAGCGGTTTTCTATGAAACCAATTTTTCATTTAACCGTACGTGTCACTGTCTTGAGTTATCAGATAACGGACTGCCGGCTAAACCTTATCAAGATAAACAACATCAATGTCTTTTATGCTAAAATTAAAACGCAGCACATAATGCTTACATTCAGACATATTGCATCGGTAAACAACTCATCCACAATGAATTCCTCCGACTCAACGGCTGTATTCAATACGGATAAAAACAACAGGTGCCGTCGGCTTCATTTGATCGGTTTACTTAGATAATTTCACATATCATATTCATCACCTTGTACCTAACGCGCTTTTTCTACACCGTGAACAGACTCGGATTTTCAAAAAAATTATTCTACTCACCAGCTATACGATTTCAAACACTCTATAACCAACATCAATCAATTAAATTTCATAATAACCTGTCGCGGATCTCGACGATTTATAATTTCCGATCGAAATATCATCTAATTCATACCTTTTCAACATCGACTAAACGTTTTTCATCAACATATTCTAGTATTATATGTTCTCACACCGTTAAACCAAACGTTTCCGTCCCCTCGAACTTAGAACACCCAGTCACCTACGTTTTCTATCCTCTTGACCTCGTTATTCATCTAATTAATATTCATCTTCTACTCACCCTGAATAAATTTCGGATTGACGATTTGTCTGTGTAACACGAGCCCTTTAATTCGTCTTTGTACGTTTCGAGCCACATAAAATTTTTTGTTTCGACAATTATTTTTCACGACGGTGGTCTCGTCCCTACCGGAATTTTATACGATGTAAAAATTAAATTTCGATCACATGTTATGGAATTGAGCTCCGCAGACCCAGTACCCACTACGACGGTGTGTCGTAAAAAGTGGGGTCGGGGAAGTTTCGGCAAAACAAACCGACCCTCAAAACCCAGTCGCCCACCAACGACACAAACTGACTATTAACTGGTTGAAAAGACACCAAGTTGTTCAGACTCTTCATGTGACAACCACATAGACTTCTATGCAAGCTTTCAGGTTGACACGAATCGTCCCAAAAAAATTTTTTCCGACTACAATTTCACTACGTTGTGTCTCGAACACTTAGGATTTTTCGTGAAAATAAAAATGTTTCAAATGTTTGGAATTGAGCTCCGAACCTCACTCCCATCGATGTTTTGTCGCACCAAACACCATGGGTCTGTGACCTTTCGATGAACAAAGACCTAACCTACCCCCCTCCCCCCAACCACCCGCAAAATAACTAAAATTCGTATATTTGAAAAGAAGTACCAAAGTTGATGTATCAGATCAATCATTGTGAAACAAACTAGCTCATCACAACTTCTTCAGGTTGAAATTCGATCCAAAAAATTCTTTCGATAAAATTCTTCACATACGGTGGTCTCGACACGTAGTGATTTTTATCTCGAGTGACAAAAAATAAAATTTCAACAGGTTGGAATTCGAAGCTGCACTCGATGACCCATCCCATCGTGTTTGCCGCGCCGCGTCAAAAGTTGGGATCGTATATGAGAAGTTTCCGGTGTAAACTAAACCCCTCCGCCCTCTTCCTGTCCAACCCCCACAACGACTCAACTGACCCATTAATAACGCGTCGAAAAGATCCTACAAGATTGTTACAGAATCAGAGAACACACATACTTCATCAAGTGGTTGTCAGGTTGTCAATAATCTGTCCTAAAAATATTCTTTTTCGAAAATATTCATCACGGTGGTCTCGACACAGTGATTTTTCTCGTGAACCCAAAAAAATATCTCAACATGTTATGAATTGAGCGCCGAGACCCATTCACACCATCTGTGTTTGTCGTCAAAAGTTGGGTCGTGTGAAGTTGCTCAAAAAACCGAACCCCCCCTCATCATATCCAACTCAAACTGATCTGCACACATCTGGGTTGAAAAGAACCAAAGTTGTTACCAGTACAATCTGAAAACAAACTTCTATTCAAGGTTTCAGGGTCTTGAACCATTATCGTCTCCATCTAAAAATTTATTTTCTGACAATTTTCACATACGTGTCTCGTCCACTTAGGATTTTTATCTCGTGCGAAAAAAAAATTTTATTCAAAATGTTGGAATTGGCTCTGCATTATCAGACACTCCATTCCTATCGTGTAGTCGTCAAAATATTGGGCTCGGCGGTGAAGTTCTTCGGGAACAGAAACGCCGCGCCACCCCTCACCACAACTCAACTGACTAACATTGAGGTTGACAAAGTCCAAAGAGTTTCCCTCTTAGCATTTCAGACGTCTCTATTTTAGCATCATGAAAATACGTCTATCCTCGTCTTAGGTTTAATAAAAGATAGATCTGAATGCTTCTATACTTGCGACTTTTAGGTTATTGGTCCTCCTTTGAGCAGGTCATAAACCTAATATATATGAGTTAAAAATCAATAATTCGTGAATTAGAGCTTGTGGTCACAATTAGTCAAAAAAAATCGGAATTTTTCTGAACGTGTTAGTAATAAAGTAGTCAGAATACTTACACGTATAGTATTTACGTCACTCTCTTTCCACTTTATGTTGGATCCTGTCATACACAATAATCGGAGATACCAACATTGGATTGCAAGAAAACTAGTATCAACGGTCGACCAAATTGTCTGTTTAAAGTTGCAATTTATATTACTGCAACATACTACTTCTCAACATTAGTAAGTAATGTTTGAGTCTTATATACAATATCTCCATTCAATCATTCTAGGAGACGACAAATCTTATCATAAAATTAAAAGTAAATTTAAATAAAGATACACAGCCTGGTTAATCTTAACGGACCCCTATAGTACTGACTTTAAATAACTGCCTATTTATTTAACTGTAACACTCTATGTTATTGGATCTACGTTTCGAAATGTACAAGTCAAGATTGCATGAACAATAAATCGGCAATAAAAATTGCAGATATATCAGTATGTCAGAACCTATTCTAGTTCAAGTTAACCCCTAATAAGCATATAAAACAGTTTACATACATCGGACACGATGTATACCCCCCGTCAGAAATATTCGTCTCTAACTAGGTTTATACTCAGAGAAAACTCCATTTAACTAGTTACAAACTAGTCATACATATCATCGCAATTCGCATCAAAATCTGACCAAAATATCGTTCTTACATTTTTTCATAGTCAACAATAGGCTCAGTAATCGAACTTTTTCTGTGATGAAGGTCCAACTTATGTTATCGATATATAGATTTAATTTTCAATGTGTAGGTATGGCATCGCAACATCTAGCAATTCACATTATACATAACTTTCATAGCGATATTCTCTGAAATTGCTCATGTGGGCTCTAGTTTATCTCATCATCTGTTTTTTTGAGAAAACATATATATTATCTTATAATCTAAACAAAAACAATATAAGTAACATACTTGGTAATTAAATGTTATTATATGCGGTAATTTCTTACGTTTACTTGTTCAGACTTTCAAGTATGCTACCTTAACCAAACTTTATTTTCGTTGGAACACAAATTAGTATATGTAATTCCATTTGCAGTTTGGCAATTATGTCAACGTTCTTTCGTATATGCCTTATCTTTGAATACAATTTCGAATCTTGTGATTTTATTTTAATGTAGACGCTTATTAGGCACACCCCAACCATAGCTAAACACTATGTCTTATGTCATCGTCTTTCCTATAGCTGTCAGCCCGAGTGAATACAGCTGTAAAGAAGCTACAGCGTCGTTTATCTCACTATATCCACATCAAAATTATTACATGTGTAAGTCTCTATAAAAGCGTATTTGGATAATTGGTAATACATATTTCTTGGTGCGAAATTCGACATAACTATTATGTGGAAGGTATGTTCCTGAAGCAGAATCTTCCGCATCGTTTTGATTCACATCATCATAATTTTTTAGACAGAATGTAAGCAAACATGCACTTAATGCAAACACTGGTTCAAGGCTCAAAATCTAATTCACATAAAAGAAAATATAAAGCAAGCAACACTTGAGAATCAGACTAATTACTTGTACAGAGGTGTCTAATTTACAACTACGTTTTCGATAGACTATATCAGACCACACAGCTTACAACTACATCAAAACACTCTCATCTGAATGAACATTGTTATGACACTGTGCCCCCATCATTATGATTTATCTTTTATCAAACATTGTACTCTCATAACTTTATACTTTATTACTCATACGTTTTAATTAAATTTAAACTTCTTGTTTTATTACAAGAGTTATACCTTGTCGCGGGTCAAGTACGAAAAGTTCCTCGTGTCACGTGGGTTATTTTTATAGTGTGCCTTACATAACTAAATGAGGACTTACCAGTATTGACACTCGGCACTAGTACAAACAACAATAGCATTTGACAAGGATGCAAACAAGTCCTTACTATATCGCTTGCAACAAAAACGGTCGTTAGAATAGCGACGTAACCGTATGTCCAGTGCCGCTGCCAACATTATAAAAATAATGGCACTCGTCACAAAAATGCTCTTTACGTACTTTCCCACAATATTCTCGTCTTCTTCCGTCTAACTACATCCTTCGTCTTATGGGCCACTCCATAAAGATATCACTTCTCTAGCGCCAGAAGAACGAGATCCTACTCGTTCCCAATTAGAGCGTGTTCGCATCATGTCGTGAGCCACAGGGACGTCGATCCAATTGACACAGGCTTCAGGATGATCATTACTGCCAGGAACACTCTTTCTATACACGTGATCTTCCACTGCATATCGTATGCTTAGCCGTTATCGCACAGTGCGTCTCAAAGAGAATCCAAGACTTTGTTGGCGCGGAAATGATCCCCTTTCCAGATGTCGCAGCCACTTGCCTATAAAAGTAAATTGGGTGGACGCATGCTCTCCACTTAGCAGTAAAGGTATGATATCAATATTCAACCATCCACTATCCCTCGATATTACGTTCTAGCGATCTTGCATTTCAGACTAAGATTCCATGAGACGGCAGGAGCCTGTAAATCTTTGGCCAGTGTCAAACCTGGACAGGGTCATGACAACTGCCGCTGATCATTTACTTTATCGAAGTTTAGCAGCCTCTTTGCTCTCTGGGAGAAAATATGGCATCTCGGTATGCCCATCACCACACGATTCAATCGCTCATACACAAAAGACTACACACATATCACCGACTACCAACGCTTCGGAATAGTCACTCTGTTAACGTTCGGGGGGCGGGGGGGGGGGGGGGCGGGGGGGGAGGGGGGGGAGTGACATCCAACTTCTGCTCTATAAGCACATGGTCGAATGCGTTTTATCTTATTGACTTATCCACTTCGTTTTATATCGCGGTCCTTTCCTGGAGGAAACTAACCACTGTAGGGATTCTCTTCTCGCACCAGTACAGTTCCCGGGAGCTAAGCGATAGAAGGAATGTGCAGGGAACGAGGTATATACAATAAAACTTATCACATAGCATAGTAAGACTCTACAAACACCACAAAACTTCGCGTCTACTGCACCGATCAGATACATTTGCTTTATCTGTAAATATAAGAGGATAACAACAATCCTATTATTATCCATGCTAAAAATTGTGACCATTATATGGTGCTGTCCTCCCATTTTTTCGAGTTACTTGCTCATAAAAATAACATGTATACAAAATTGGTATCTATTGATATATCGACCTGGTCTATTTACGTAGAAATCATCTATCAGATCATGATCTATGTATAATGGAGAGTCTACTCGCATACCAGTGTCGAGCACGGATGACACAGTAAAGTATATGTCGCAACAGCAGACACACTTTCATTGGTGTAACTGCATATATCTTACACATAAGAAACTTTCACGCAAACATTTGCGTGAGATATCACTTTGCGACAAAGTGTCTGTTATTGTACACTTTACTTCATCCTCTGTCACTGATCTTGATCATAGCCATTTGACAAAATCATGATCTCTAAGATCGATTTCTAGCAATAGAAACAGTTACAAGCAAAATACCAATTTGTACATTTTTTATACTGCCTTTAACTCTGAAAAAGAATGGAGTCAGCACCGCAGATGTCCCAATTTTACAGCCATTGGAAATCCATTGGAGATTTTGTTATCATCGCTCTTTCTGAAAAGAAAATCCTGACTCCGGCAGACCGTCCGAAATTTATTGCAAGTAGGTTGCCCAGGTGGAAATGGACAGTTTTCATAGGCTATGGGAAAGTTTTGATGTATGGTACTGTCTACCACTTCGTTGTTCCTGCACACTTCCCGAGCCTCCCGGGTCTACATCGCCTCCTCCATTCTAGCAATGACAGTTATCCGCACACAGGGTCCAGCTCCCCCGTCGATTTGGATTGGAGAATGTCTATTGCTCCTGAACAAATTGATTAGTGGTGTTATAGCGACACGGGATCTCGCAATCCACACACGGATTTCGTCCATCGACGAATATCCGCGTCGCTTTCTGCGCGCGTTCCACATTGTACGACTGATGACGTAGATAACCAAATAGAATAGTATTAATGATCTTTCGACGTGCAATCAATTTGTGTCTTCTGTGCGATCGTGTCGTCTGCCTTGGCTCTCATACACAAATCATAACCGACAACATGATAGTTTCTGGAGCGCAACCCATGACTGGCTTGGACACTATCACTTAGATCCGTACTCCGATTCGAGAGCATTGACGTGCTTAGGATCATCTTCTACTTGATACCTCTCATAACGAATATCTTCCTCATAGAGTGTACTCGCATATAATTCCAGAATGTCGTGAATAACGTATGATCCCAAATGCCTCAGACCATTTCTCCACTTCTTCCACCCCTTTCAACCTTTCTAGATTGTCGTTTTTCCCCCAGACTTGTACTGTTTCTTCTTTCATTTCCCACTCTTCGGCTGCCGCCCTCCAGTCGCGATATTCACTTTGCGTTTCCACTTGAAATACCTGACATATTCCTCAATGCTATGGAGTATTTCGAAAAGTCAACTTAAACCGCGCCGCCCCGTTTCGTTTTAATGTATAAGGATCGCAACATTCTTCCGATTTCTTCCATCCAAACCACTAGTGAGTGTCAACAATACTATCTCTCCTCGGACACCCCCCGAAGAATAATTACGAAGAAGATGAATCAAATTTCAGGATAACTCTATTTCAATCAGATCAGTTTTGACTCCTCATTGCGAATCTAGTTGCTGATTGTATGCTGCCGGTTGCTCTAGCGGATCTCATCACGGCGTCCTTCACTCAAACTTCCCTATCATACGTGCATCACGTTGCAAATGGACAATAGAGAATGAATCACCGCAACTGCTACCATTAGCGCTCATAGATAATGAATAGGGCATTATGTTTATGACCTAAAAATCGAATGACCTAAAAAAAAGAACTAAAAAACAAAGAAACCTAAATCCACGTTGTGAGGGATTTTATAGCAGCTGCCCGCTGCCACTGACTACTTATCCTCTTAATGCCTGCCAGTTTGTAGTGATGAAATTCTCACTGTCTTCTTTATTCAAATGTAGAGAATTGTTCAAAATTTGATTTATTGTTGACACAAAAGTATCTTGCACTCACAATTTTCATATCCTAAACATCGTTCATTTTGTTGATAGACAACAGTGATGCCTCAGCCAGAGCAAACATCGATCATCCACGTAGAACGATCAGCCAACAGTATATAAAAACTACTGAAAAAATAACATTAATGACCAGATATGACCAATAGCATAGCAGATTAAGTTAGGGAGTACCTCAAATATGTACCTTAGACATCTTACCGAAGATCGAATATGATCAGATATTAGGGACCTGTCATAAATAAATGTTGCGCATATACCTACCATCTAATGAGTATGAATAGCAGGTAGATTGACTATATACCTGGTACTATTCTCGTTCGCATGTTAGGGAGGAAGTGTTCGAATTTGCCTGCATCACTTCATCGCGAATGTCCCAGCTTTTTTGGGACATTGTAAGACACTCTTGGTTTCGCCCACTCTATGAGTGAACACAGTATATGCTACAGGTACAATATTACAGACATCAACCCGGACCGCTTATATTATCATGCTCATAGACATACTCCAGTACCCTTCCGGTCGCCTTTTAAGAGGCGGGCGTGATATAGAGGTCCGGCGCATTATTAGAGTAAATACGGGATTTCGCGAGTACGCGAAGATTTCAGCATTATATCTCCATGAGTCTATCTCGCGAGATTCAAACTGATTGACTCCTCTCGAATAGGTCTTAACTCTACATTGCTTCAAATGGCCATACTGCACATCCTACAGCAGATACTGCTTGATAAGACAATACGTCCAATTTGGAGAGTGTTGAGAGTGATTTTAAGTGTATCTCTTTTAATTAAAATGTATTAATGCATTCACGCTGTCTTATGAAAGCGATTGATGAATCTTGCGCGATCACTTGCAGCAGTAGATGTTTGTAGGCATGGACAGATATTCTCAGTGAGCTATTGATAAATGAACGATAGTGAAATCAGGTTACTGATATTGTCTTTCAACGAGGCGATCTATGCCGTATGTTGAGTTCGGTGGTCTCCGCTGTAACAAATATAAAATCTGGTGTTTTGTAGCGCCTGAACCTAAAGGGGACCCCTGCACAGTTGAAGACGCGCAGTGAGCAATTTAGGACTGTTAAAATGCAGGGGGAAGCTTTTGGAAAATTGGAAATATTCAAGTAATCTGCTGGACGCAGGTCAAACAATCTCGATCAACGGTAATATCTTCATATTACTAACCGCTTAAAGGAGACTTGTCAATTCTTGTTAATGTAGAATTTTAGGTACTCGGATTCGCTCTTGAAACAAACGGAGATAGTAAGGACAACACTATAAAAAGTAAATGAGCCGAAGTAATTTAGGTTTGGGTCGGGCTAACGGTTTCGGGTTATATTTGGGTCTATTTTACATAAGTTGCTACTGGAACCGCGAGTATTTTTCACCGAGATAGCTCTGAAATTTCTGAACGAAAAAAAACATACCTGACAAGTCAACTGAATTGATCTATAAAACATAATAGTAAATCATATTTTGCTGCATTGAAACATATTTCATCACGAAAAAATTGGATCTAATATTAGGACTCGCCCTACCTGCCTTTTGACTGAAGACCCAGAACTTTATAGAAACTGATATTTGTAAGGCTGTGGAAACACATGTTGAAGTTCATGACATGATACCATCGCATGCGTGAGCGAACTTAGGGAAGCACTATGAATATAAAAAGGTCCGGAACATCGCATCTATTGTATCCCACAGCAATCTCATCACGTATCTATTCACGTGGCAATGTGTGCACCATATTTTTTTGAATGTGTAGCATTCTTGCCAGAAACTGGCCATCCAACCACCAACATCTTCTATTGATTCAAGCACCCAAGAACGCTTTTGTCCTGACCAGTCCCTAGCAGACACTAATCGCGCATAGTCACGATTATTCTCGCAGCTTTCTTGGGCTAATTAGAGATATGCCCGTACAAATCTTTGACTCAGCAAATTTGATTGAATTTCTCAATAGCTATACTAGCGATCCCGTTCACAAATTACACACACACTAATTACCCTGGTATGGCATTGCCCATCTACACTCTTCGTCTTCTGATGAAAATTACGATAATTTGAAAACATCGTTTGGCGTCATGCCAACTGATTCCTGCCCATCACTCATGTATTTATATGTATATAATATACTCATGCTCGCTACGTCGCCGTTGGGGAATTTTCCATCCGATTCTATCTGCTTCTTATAAACCAACGCCATGGTCTTCATCCTATGTAGTGATGACACTTATTTCTCAGATATTATCGTCGTCTACATCTTAAAGTACCAAATGCGGAGCAGTAGGCCGAAAGTGCTATGTCGGTAACACAGAAATCAATAAATTTGGCATACTGACGTCGTGACTTTGTCGTATATTTCACGTATTGAAAAATAGTTTTAATGACGTTTGCCTTTCTTAGTCATATCCTTGCTGTCAACTTAAGTAGTAAGCAAAATCTCCACCTTACTCTAGGACCGACAGCAAGCATGGCGGCCTATGCGGCGGCGTCCGATTACTCCCCCCGACACCCTCACTGTGCACGGCACGACAGTGACGTGGTCGGAGCGGAGCCGCCGTCGGTGCAAAATCGTGTCTGAACGTCCCCCCCCCAATCTGGAACGACCAGAGGTTGTGGTCTGTCGTGTCTGCCACACCGGTGGGTCCACGTTCACACAACATGCTATCGCTGACGTCCCCACCCTCTAGCACCGACATGAGTGTGACGAGCTGCGGATGAGTTGGATCCGCCGAGCTCTGGATCTGCCGATGGGCGCACCGTCTAGCGTCATGACGTGGGCGACCGCCAGGCGATCTAGTCTTGAGGCCTTATAGTGGCGTGAATGTTTTTGTAGTGTAAGCGAGCGTCCCAACGAAGCATCGGACATCATAGAAACCACACGGAGGGTCAGATTCGCGGCACATCCTACCACGGAGAAACTTTTCGGGTTAGGACGGAGGCGTTTTCCAGCGAACTCGGACAAGAAAAACATTGGTCCGGCTGACCGTCACCCCCCGCATGGACAGCGACACACTATACCAGTCATGATCGCCTATTGTCGTGCAGCGATACTGCATCCAGTATTGAAAGCTAAGAGTGAGAACTAATTTTCAGTTCAAAGAATCGGCTTGAGTTCGTATCATCAAAAAATGCCTATCGTTTAGATGATGAGCACGCCCACAGATAAGATTATTGCGCGACCATCTGGTGAAAGAACACAGAGTGTAGATTTGGGACGTTATGGGCTCTAGCTTTCAAAACGTAAGGTCTCGGATGGGTAACGGAGGCAGGATTTCGAATCAGCTTGAAGTTATTGTCAATGCGGATCCTCATCCCACAGGAATCAAGCATTTCTTTATAAATAGCGAGCTTCCACGTGAGAATCATTCCATCGTTGAATCACCACAGAGTGACGGACGCACATTTACTCTCTCTCTAGTTCCCTGTTCTAATTACCCCACTAACAGTAAGTCGCTCTTCCCTCCTCTCCTCCCATGACACGCTAAACTTAATACAATCTTTTTTCATTTTCAGGCATCTCTCCATCTGCTGCACTGAGTAGGACAAAATGGCGGTCAAACGTTCCAAGTTTCGCTCCGGTCAGATCATTCTACAACTGAGGCAGAGGAGAAACGTCCAAGGTACATAATCCTACACCGCTACAGCGTAAATTTAAACAAGCCTAGCGTTATGAAGTCATAGCGTAGTACTCCAAACGGGAATTGCTCCCTTCCACGGATGTAGATAATGCACCATCCGTAAGGGGCAACATCTGATTCCTGTGAGGTCCGTACATCGCCACCAACTTTGATATTATTGAGGCGTACGAGACATTAAAAAGGACATTCCTACTCCTTCCTTGCTCAAGAGTGGGAAGGCGAGAGGATGACAAGGATACCCTATAGAAGATTTGGGATGGTAAACACATTTTGGCCTCCCGGTCTCACATTGGTGTACTTACTATAAGAAGGATGGAGATCATTCAATACCCATCAGATGTGATGAGCTCGGAGAAGGTACTTGGGATATCCTTTTCAAAGTGAATGGGCTATATTATGGTCGACACAAGGATAATAAAATAGCCTCTCTCTCCAAGCATCTGGAACTCCCTTTTTTATATATATCCGAAACACCCAAGTGGGACGACATAATTGATCAAAATCCTCACAGGCAGTGCGTTACGAAGCGCACGTCGGAGAAGATGAATGCTACATCAAAACGCAAATCAAAGAAGGAGAATTACTAGTCATTTCCTAACTCTACCCTATGACAATTCGCTTATGTGCTTTGAGTGTCGTAGACGTGGTCTTATTAGATACATTTTACTTCTTCGTTGCCATCATATCATTTGTGTATTTTGTCGTGAAAAGCATCGATGTAATTCTTCATTTTGTAATGTGTTATAGAACGTTCCTTAGATGTGTAAATTTCCTGTTTTAGGCTTCTATATCATTTTTTATGGATTGTATGAGGGTGTGATCCTGTACAGGAGCTCAGTGCTATTGTATGAACAATTGGACTATCAGATTGTAGTGGTTATTCATTCACATGGCCAACCGGTTGGATTCCCAATGTACTGTATATATGTAGTTGATTTTATAGTTTTAATTGATTGCTATGAAATGGTATTAGTTGGTTGGGTAATTATAGAATTTTTGTAATTGAAGACTTATACGGGGCAGTGGTTTTCTTACTCCCCTATTACTCAATGGGCGAGAAAACACATTCAAGCGCTTAATCTGAACAATTGCCAGACTATGGGCTTTTCTTGTGAGAGTGCTATCTTATTGACTTTAAACGATGGTTTTAGTCTTTCCATGTTATACGCATCTTTTGTAATAATCCTTGCGTAAGGAGAGGAACAGTATTCTCCCAAATCTACACATGATGATATTTTGCTCCCGCCTTGGGATAGTAGAGTGAATCAACATTATCATGAAGTCACGAAACGTTTTTAGGATTTGTGAGTTCTATTTTGTCAGTTCGTATGTAGTAGCTACGGTTCATAACCAGTCTTCTCTTCCTCTCTTAGCGCTCAACACGTGCCAAATGTCTGTATGAGTTACTCATTGCGACCGCATGGTATGATATTATATCCCACTTGTAACCGATTTTTACTCTTTCAAACCATGGATTTATAATGCGCTCTGCTTATTTCGTGTGTTATAACAGTAATAAAACTTAGATCATGGTTTGTTATTACTAGAAATGAGTACGTACCCGGGCGGGAAGAACCTGACGGTTTTGTTGTGTACTTATTTGAGCGCGCATTCTGTTGTTTGCCCAACGTCTAGGGCCTAATCACTGGTCTCATTCTGGTGGGGATTCTATTGGTGGATAGGAAAACTATTACGGCTAGTATGAGTCTTGTGGGTTTCGTGATATACTCGTAGGGCATTAACCAGATACGATCTGGTGCAGATGCAAGCCACTTTACGATGCCAACAAAAAAAATAATAACATACTATAGGAGTCTGTAAACAATTGAAAGGTAAAATCTCTTTGCAACTAACGCAGATATTTGCACCTTGAAAGTAGCAAGAAAAACAAAAATAAAAATAAATGCAAAAAATCAACCTATCACGAAAAACTGTCGTTTATTGGTTGGGAGAGTGCTTGGCCTTGGACTTGTAATGTGTGTTTTGCATGTGTGATGACTGTGTCGAACGGGGTAGAGGTTACTACTCACTGGCATGGTTTTGTTATGCCCCAAAAAATAGCATACCGGGACAAGGGTATGAGTGATTCAGCAAACGCAAAGAGGATACGAACACCTTTGCGTTCACAAACAAGAAGAGCAACCTTGAGTTGAAAACACAAGAGACTACAACTTCAAATGCCAAACAGCTAGTGTCGTTGATTCGTTCGGTGAGTGAACGAGATGTGTTTCTGTACTTATCTTCATCCTGCATGACACTTCTCCAATGCATCAATAACCTGTCCCTACACTTCGTACACATGATAATTCTTTAGCGCTGGTGCAACTTCCAGCCCACCGCTTCAAGCTGCTCTCTGAACCCACGTAGCTACTGATGGCCACTTTTCCAAGACATCTATTTTATCGCACAAGCATTGATTAACAAAGACTTAAAAAGCTTAAGTGCGATACAGTGTTCCGATAACAGAATGCTCCTTAGAGACATTGCACAACTAAACAAGCTTTTTGCGGTGGTAATATTATTTGCTATTGGCATGCTACGTTTTCGGGTTTGGATGTTCCCTTACAGGTGACACGGTTTGCCGGCCTTCTAAGCAACCAGCTCTAGGCGGATGCTATAGCTCAGACCCCCCGAATCAGTACGTCATTGATGGGAGGGTAGGCGTGGTTGGTGGTCGTATGGGCGGCCTGCGAAGGGGTTGATTTGAGGGGGGTGTTGTGGACGATAGGAGGATGGGACAGATAGTAAGGGTGACGGGGGAGTCTTGTTGGCAGAAGATCTGAAACCGAGTACTATTTCTCAACTTACTTGCTAGGGGTGTTCGAAGCTAGCATAATGCAATGTCTCAGCCGAAAAAGGAGGCCGGGCGAGTTTTCCTCACAATGGATAGGGGCTACGCCTACGGCGCCATACGTGCATGTACTTAGCTGCAGAAGAGTTGAGTCCGGAATGGTTCTTTTCATATCGTGGTCGTTTAGTGTTGAAGGGTCGGGTGTGATAGCAATGGAGTCATCGGGGTGAATATGGTTTGTAGTCTTGGGGGTGTTAGTTGTAGTTTTTTCTTTTAAAAGTGCTGTGTTCTTTTGGTGTTCTTGAGGGTCTTCTGTTGGTGCGTGCTTTGTCTTGGTGCTGAGGTTCTGGGGAGTAGTTTGGGCCATTGAAAGTTGGGCCGGCCCTGGGTAAATGGCTATGGGTAGTTGGCGTCAGCAGTCTCCGTTGAACGAAGGGAATGACAGAGACGTAAAAAAGTTGAACTGGTTCATCGCTCGCCTGTATTAATGATTGGTCCCCACTGCCCTGTGCGGTTGAGCGGGGGTTGAATAACATTTGTATCGGCGTGCTCTCAGCGCAAAGTGGTCGTTTTTATAAATGGTGGATGGGCCGTTTGTGGGTCAGGTGTGGGTGGATCGTGCTTAGTTGGGGCTGTTCTTTGAATAGGTGGTTACTGTGTAGTTTAAACTCGCTGCGGCGTCACCGCGTGACGCAGGGGGTGGGGTCGTGTAGTGCGGGGTTGCGGGCGGGGGGGTGTGGTGTGGTGGTGTGTGGGGGGGGTGTTTGGCGCACAGTGTGATCAGGGGATGAGTGCTGAGTGTGATGTGCGCGTTACACGTGTTGCGGTTTGAAGAGGGGGGAGGATAGGTAGGCTCCAGTGTTGTGAGTCAAATGTTATGAAGTGGGGAATCCGGAGGGTCAAAAGCATGGGGGGGGTACGGAAGGTAGGGCCGAGGGTCTGGATTGGCGAGCTGTGGCTATAGGGGGTAGGAGGAACATTGCGTGGGCGGTGCTGTGACAGGGAGCGAGGAGTGTTGAGGCCCTAGGCAACAGGGTCACCCGCGGTAAGGCATGTCAGGAGATAGTTGCTGAGGGCTGATTGAAGTGCGTTCTTGTAGTGGTCTAATCTCTCGATCTAAGCTACGGCCCCCGTGAAGGAAGGGTTGAATGAGTCGTTGTACGACACAATCCCCCGGATCAGTAGCCCCTACGCCGGTTGGGTGTTAGGTGACGTGGGTGCTCGGTGTTGCCTCGTCTCGGCCCCCTTACATTGGCTTCGTGTGGGGGAAAGTTAAGGTCGGATCAGGGACGGCGTACGGGCGGTGTTTATTGGCGGAGGGATAGTAGGAACAGACTTGGGGAGCATGTGGGTAGTTGGACTATGAGCAATTGGGAAGGCGAAATGAGTTGTTCTGTGTTTAGGTAGAAGGACTCTATGTGGTCAGGAGGTGGGTCGTGAGTGATGATAACATCCCATCGAGCGGAACACTAGGGACCTTATATGCCGGTGGCCGTTCTGTGGATGGTCACCCAATGGAGGGAGTGGGGGGAAAGTGGGTTAACAGCGGGGTCGACGAACGTGACCGCTGGCGAACAGCGACGGCTTATCTGGTTTTGTGTGCGTAGTGCGAGTATCGAGGTACCTGCCGCCTAAGAGGGTAGGTGCGGGGAGGTATCCCGCACACTATCCGGTGGGGTTGCGAAGGTCTTCCAAGACTACACACACACTAACTGAGGTGTACGGCGCGACTTCGCTAGACCCGCCCGCTAGGCCACTCACGTCCCACACTCCGCTCCCCCACCCCCCGCCAGCCCTAGTATAGCACCTCACCCCCTTTTCATACCCCCTAGAACAAACCCCCCTACCTACTAAAAATACCCCCCCATAATTAATAACAATCCTACGATATCCACCCCCTCCCCCCCCCCCACCCACTCCCCCGCATAACACCCGGCCCACCCCCCCGCCTCGCCTCTCACTCACCTTCACTTTCCCTACAAAGACCCGAAGTGAGTCGACTCCCCCCTCCGCCCACCCCCCCCTAACTACATCCCCCCCAAGCTCATCCCGCCCTCGGGCGAACACCGCTTATCCGCGGCGCGTCATGCGTCAAAACGTCCCGCCCACCCAGTGGCTCGGGCAGGATTACAGAACTCGGGAACCCGGGGGGGGACACCACCCCATACAGCCCAACACCCTTGTTCAGCCTCTCTGCCGCGTGCGCACGGGTACTGCCCACGGCCCCGGTAAGGCCGGGCCAATCCCTCGCCGTGCCCCTCCATCCTATGGCGGTACGAGTGGAGTTGTAGTCCACCCCCTGTCGCTACCTTGCCGCCAGGCCGCGGCCCAAACCACGAACCAGGAGCCCGCACATAACATGAAAACGTAAAAAGGGGGAGGGAAAAATCAATCCCCAGAAGACCGAAACAAAAATAAAGCACTAAAATCATGACCGTGAGGGTGGCAAAAACACAGAGACAGGAAAGGCCTCAGGAGGAGAGAGGGGAAGCAGAAACATCCTGTGGGTCCTACAATCTAATTCGATAACACCAGATGAAAAAAAAAAATAAAAAAAAAAAACAGCCAAAAAAAACCCAAAAGAAAAAATTCAAACAAAAGGACATTAATGACGAGGGGCCTACCGCACCCCCCCCCAACTCGGCTGCAATACCACCCACCAACCGCCACGGCGGGTGGGCGGAAAAAACGCAAAAAAAACAAACACAAAGTGCAAAAAACCCACCAAAGGCAAATAACTAAAGACAAAAACCAAAAAAAGACCAAAAGACAAGTCTCCAGATACTGAAACAAAAAAAGAATATAAATTTGAACCAAAAGAAAATTAAAAATCTGGCAAACCCCGCCCTCCCGATTACCAGGCAACCGCCGGGCACTCGTGTGTTCCTCTCTCGTTTCCGAGGGGAGCACTCAATCTGGGCGAGACATAGACCAACCATCCACCATTACCGTTTGAACCAACTTTCCGTTATTTCGGATTGGAGGCGTGAAGGGTGTCGTGGGATGTATTTGTATTATTTTTGTCCGGGTCCTGCCGAATCTATCCCTGCGGCGGGGAGGAAGGATCGAGAGGCGGATCTAGGGGAGTGTATTCCAACAACCAGCCATTAACTTAACGGAGGCAAAACGAGACAAAAACCGTCAATAATTGTCCGAGGGTGAGTACAATCCAGCGGCCGGGGATAGCGTAGCGGCCGGAACGGGAAGCGACCCCGGGTCTCATCCCGAGTGGCCGAGGTGGCAGCCGTGCTTTCCTGTATAACCTGCTCTCATCAGTTCCGGCGTCGTGTGTTGGCGCGCGGGTGGGGCCGAGCGGGGTGGCCTCAATTCGAGATTACCCGTCCAAATGATCCTCTTGATCTTCCCCTTCTTCTCATCCTCATCCCACTCGTCGAGGATGACGAACTCGGGAATGCCGTTGTCTTCATCAGTGAAGACGGGAATATTGTCGGCAGATGTCGCTTCCATCGTGACTTCAAATTGAATGAGAAGCGCTACAATCTTCTGGCTTATATAGGGTTTTCAACAATGAATTGCTCAACAGCGAATCAGAATGCTTCAGGGATAGCAATCGACTGCATAATGTTCAAGTTGACTGATAGCAGATTCAACTTAATGATAGTATTCGCCAGTCCGAAGACTGCCCAGGGCAAACCGCGAGGAGGTTCTATCATGTCTTGCCCCATGGTGGCCCTTAAGAGAGCCGATGGTTCGTTCTCGGGAGTCGTCATCCTACAGCCTACCAATTCTGCTGAGAGAGTCAAAGACTCTCTCTTTGGTAGCACTGTCGACTTCCACACTAACTGGCATGTGAGTATAGAGTGGAATGTAGCGCCATTACCGTTGGATTGACAGCAGTTGCTGTCATCGGATTGCCAATCCGAGCAAGATTGTTGTGGACTCTGTCTTGCTCCTCTAGCCTGACAAACTCCTCAAATAAATTTCGCGGCCTTAACTGCGGTCCGCGAGGAGAGCTGACTTGACTGTTCGGCGTCTGCATGATTGAAATGAAATGAAATGAGAGGCAGTGGTTTATATACCCCTCTGACGCGACGCAACGTTCAAGTTGACTGATAGCAGATTCAACTTAATGATAGTATTCGCCAGTCCGAAGACTGCCCAGGGCAAACCGCGTGGAGGTTCTATCATGTCTTGCCCCTAGGTGGCCCTTAAGAGAGCCGATGGTTCGTTCTCGGGAGTAAATTGATGGGGTGGTGAAGGCAGGGAAAGATCTGCAATGAAAATGATATGTATTAGAATAGGATATACTATCTTATTTACTTTTTCACTTACCAAGTTAGTCATCCTTAGGCAGTCTCGCGGGCTTCCTGATTGAAAATTTGTGGAGATACCCGCGCATTCTTAGTGTAGCGTGGAGGCATTTCTTGCTCGGATGTCCATGATAGCATACAATGCTTTCGTCCAGGCTTTTATTGACGAGGACTTCGCCGGCCAGATGGTTATCCCGAATAGGGATGTGGAACTCAAACAAACGATCCTCATTCACACGTTCCCACTCATCCCTCATGCGCTCCAACTTCTCACACGCCTGCCTCTCATCACCCCGCCGAGCCACAGTCCTCTCCAACTCAACATTCCTCGCTCTCAACACACTCATCTCCTTCATCATCTCCTCAAACTTCGCTTCTGCCTCTCCCATTCTCCTCTCCGCAGCACTCGCCCTCTTCTCACACTCATCATTCTTGTCTTCCAACACTCGCACATTCTCCTTCAACTCTTTCCCAACACGCCTCATACGGATATTCTCATCTGCCACCTCCTTACTTTTCACCTCCTTCATTTTCAGCTCACTCAACTCACTCAACGTTCTCTCATTCACCTTCCTCAAACTTTCGTAGCGATCTACCAACAAAGCATGTGCCGCTTGCTGCGACACATGCTTCTTTTCCATGTCCTCATCCCACCGCGCCGACTGCTTCCGTACCCCACCACCCTTCACTATTGGGGAAGATGAGCTCTTCGGGGGGTCGCTAATAACAATATTGGATACCTCCGATGACGAAGAGCTCAACTTCCTCACACACTTCCTCACTCGCTCCCTATCCAAATCCACATCATCCTCATCATCACTCTCAAACACTCTCTTCCGCCACTTGTCAGCCTTCAAACCGGCCACAGCATTCTCTACCTCATTCTCCACAGCATTCCCACTAGCATTCTCCACAGCATTCCCACTAGCATTCTCAACAACATTCCCACTAGCATTCTCAACAACATTCTCAACAACATTCGCAACATTCGCTCCCTCTCTTCCACAATCAACTGCGTAAATCTCAAATCGGTCACCAACCCTCCTACACACTTACCATGCCTCCGATAAAACTCGGCCTCCTGCCCAACAACCAACAGCACCCTGCACTTCACACAGGCAACCCTATTCAGGATAACCATGTGGTCGGCCCCTGCCTTCCTTATGTGGTCCCTGAGACCGTCTCGGCGGTTGATTCTACCGCATACGCACATTTTAATATGAAATTTCTTATTTCTATCGTTGTTCACCATTTTTGCTGTCAGTACTCAGATTTCTCGTTAACTGTAAGATAATGAAATTAGTATAAGTTTTGAATCATGTAGTACAGTCATATTCCTAAAGCATTACACTTAGTCAGGAATGATAGATGTGAGTGTAGTGAGTGGCACTCGATCCCGTCGACAGCCCGAAGGCCTTGTACCGATCACTAGGGGAAGTGAGAGATCTTCCCCGATACCCGCTCTTTACAGCTAAAGACATCATTGTCACTGCCCCGAAGTGGTAACAGGAACGCCGAGTCAAAGGTAGTGATCAGTAGCTGGGATCTAACCCCTCAAAGCTGCCTTAGTAAAATTTCTGATAGCAGATTTGAATGTAGTATACAGACTAGAACATAATATCATCATTAAACATTCAACTTAGTCAACATTCAACTAATATCAACACTTAGTGAGGAATGATAGATGTGAGTGTAGTGAGTGGCACTCGATCCCGTCGGACAGCCCGAAGGCCTTGTACCGATCACTAGGGAAGTGAGAGATCTTCCCGATACCCGCTCTTTACAGCTGAAGACATCATTGTCACTGCCCGAAGTGGTAACAGGAACGCCGAGTCAAAGGTAGTGATCAGTAGCTGGGATCTAACCCCTCAAAGCTGCCTTAGACTTAGTTAAATTTCAAATCTGATAGCATATTTGAACTCAGGATACTTGAAAACCTTAGTCTATATGTTAAAACTTTGAAAAAAGTGAAAATTAAGAATTTTTAAAAAATTCCGCATTTTACTACTCATACTACTTTTAAAAAAATTTATCAGTAGTTAAGACACTATCAAACTCTATCATACAAACTTTGAAGTAGCAAGATAGCTTGCCTACTTCAAAAGATAGAGTCCTTTGCACCCGATATCGGGAGCTCAGAGCGACGACCGTCGCTTACCTCGTCTTTCGATGAAGTGATCAGACTTACGTTGTCGGGGGTTTATATATGCTCGGAAGAAAACTTAAAATGGCTCTATCTCCGAAAGTATTCATCGTAGCGACATGCGGTTTGTTGCAAACGATTTGTCTCATCATTCTTTACAAAATGACACCTGAACCATTCTCATATGACCACGGGAAGTTGGTCCGTAAGCACATGTCCATGTAACATGCCACAAGTGAAAAAATTCCTAAGTGTGAGAGCTCCAGTGTGGTGAAAATTTTGAAAAATTTAAAACTTCCGAATTTCAACCTGGGACCTTAACCAAAACATTTTTCATCAAATTTCACTGACCTCCCCCCCCCTCGTTCAGAGAAATTTGATGAAAAATGTTTTGGTGACGGTCCCAGGTCGAAATTCCACACTTTGGAAAATTTTCAAAATTTTACCCATACAAAGTCACTCTGACACTTAGGATTTTTTCAGGTGAGCGAGCTCCGACCTAAAATCTTGTAACCGCTCTAACTTTTGAACGAAGACAGATAGGAACAAGCCGATTCTTTCACTGAATTTGTCTCACTCTTAGCTTTCAAACTAGCTATCGCACGACAAAATCCGTCCACTGGAAGCCAAAATCGAAGCAAGCTGTCCAGAGGGGGGGGGAGGTCAGTGAAATTTGATGAAAAATGTTTTGGTGGCGGTCCTAGGTCGAAATTCCACACTTTGGAAAATTTTCAAAATTTTACCCATACAAAGTCACTCTGACACTTAGGATTTTTTCAGGTGAGCGAGCTCCGACCTAAAATCTTGTAACCGCTCTAACTTGTGAACGGCTGGTCCGATTGACTCGCAACAAAAAATGTTGTCGAGCAGTTTTTTCTCCTCTTTCAAACGAGTAGCTGTAAGACAAAATCCGTCCACTAGAACCAAAGTTAGAAGATTGCTGTCGGGGGGGGGGTCAGTGAAATTTGATGAAAAATGTTTTGGTGACGGTCCCAGGTCGAAATTCCACACTTTGGAAAATTTTCAAAATTTTACCCATACAAAGTCACTCTGACACTTAGGATTTTTTCAGGTGAGCGAGCTCCGACCTAAAATCTTGTAACCGCTCTAACTTGTGAACGGCTGGTCCGATTGACTCGCAACAAAAAATGTTGTCGAGCAGTTTTTTCTCCTCTTTCAAACGAGTAGCTGTAAGACAAAATCCGTCCACTAGAACCAAAGTTAGAAGATTGCTGTCGGGGGGGGGGTCAGTGAAATTTGATGAAAAATGTTTTGGTGACGGTCCCAGGTCGAAATTCCACACTTTGGAAAATTTTCAAAATTTTACCCATACAAAGTCACTCTGACACTTAGGATTTTTCAGGTGAGCGAGCTCCGACCTAAAATCTTGTATCCGCTCTAACTTGTGAACGGCTGGTCCGATTGACTCGCAACAAAAAATGTTGTTGAGCAGTTTTTTCTCCTCTTTCAAACGAGTAGCTGTAAGACAAAATCCGTCCACTAGAACCAAAGTTAGAAGATTGTTGTTGGGGGGGGGGGGGTCAGTGAAATTTGATGAAAAATGTTTTGGTGACGGTCCCAGGTCGAAATTCCACACTTTGGAAAATTTTCAAAATTTTACCCATACAAAGTCACTCTGACACTTAGGATTTTTCAGGTGAGCGAGCTCCGACCTAAAATCTTGTAACCGCTCTAACTTTTGAACGAAGACAGATAGGAACAAGCCGATTCTTTCACTGAATTTGTCTCACTCTTAGCTTTCAAACGAGCTATCGCACGACAAAATCCGTCCACTGGAAGCAAGCTGTCCAGGGGGGGGGACGTCAGCCGAAAATTTTTTCTCTCCGATTTCGCTGGAAACATCCTTCCTAACCCAAAATTTCACGTAGATTCCGAATCTGGCCTCCGTTTTCTCATCCGATGCTTCGTTTGGACGCTACACACCAAAAACATCACACACTATAGCCTCAAGACTAATCCTGGCGGTCGCCCACGTCAACCTAGACGGTCGCCCACGTCAACCAGGCGGTCGGACCAACTCACCCGAGTCTCACACTCTGTCGTTGCAGAGGGGGGGGGACGTCAGCGAACATGTTGTGAACGTGGACCCACCTGGCCGGCACACCACGACAGACCACAACCTCTATCGTTCCAGGGGGGGGGGACTCAGACACGAAGCACCACGGCGGCCGACCACGACACTCTGCCGTGCCAGAGGGGGGGGGGACGCAGCGATGGCCGCCATCTTGCGCGGTCCAGAAGTGGAGTTTTGCTTACTACTTACTAGTCTTAATTATTAGTAAGCTCTACTTTATTTTATATAAACTACACTCAAAGATTAGAAAGCTGCTTTATCATTTGAAATAGCAGTTTTAATAACAGAAAAAGTTCATAAAATCTTTGTTAAGTACATAATAGTTCCTATGCATGCTCATCCATAGTTTGATATGCCAGATAACCGGCCTACGCTTAATCTTACGGATTGGAAGTTGGAAATCCATAACACTTTCTATTTTTCATAGACATCCCTGTCCAAACTAAACTTTAAAGCAATTGGCAATTGAGCATTCCCATAATATAATGTAGGCCTAATATTGCAGTTCATATATCTGAACCACAATATGCTATAGGGCTGAGGGTCGTCAGGCTCGATTGCGGTTCTGAGCTCTGAATTGCAATATCATTGTGTTAAGGTTATCTATGATTGAACCGCAATATGCTAAACCGGTATATTGAGGCACAGACTTCTAAGTCTATGATTGAGGTTCAACATTTCAACATAGATAAAATCATTGATAAATGCAAGATGGAATACATATCGCAAACATAATTTTTCTATGTATGAGTATCTGAGTCGTAAAGTGAAGTCGTCGATGATTGCGTCTGAGAAAGTAAGGTTGACTCAAAAGGCTTGTCAAGGCTCGAAGCAACTGTGGAAAGGTATGGGTGATGTTCGAGGAACTAAAAAGTCGTCGTCTTCTGCAATCGATCCAATAATCGAAAAGTTCACATCAAGCGATGAAGCGGCTGATTCCATTAACTCTACAATCGCATCCTTCCAGCATCAGAATGCTACTCCAAACGCCTGCTTGGTCAACGACGATGATTGCATGCCTCTATATACCCACGAAGATGTGGACATCTTACTCTCAAGATTACAACCGTACAAAGCTTCTGGAAGTGACAATGTTCTTTCTATAATTTATAAAGAAGCATCTTCTATAATCAGTACATCCTTGGCCCATATAATGAACGGGTCAATCGTCTGTCGCAAATTTCCTTTGCTTTGGAAACAAAGTATTATCACACCCATCCCCAAGACGTCGCCTCCATCGATCAATGAGCTGAGACTCATTTCTCTTTTACCCATGCCGTCCAAGATTTGTGAGCGCCTGGTCCTCAACTCAGTCCTACAATTATTTCGTCGCGCCTTTGGGAAATATCAGTTTGGTGGTCTGAAAGACTTATCCACTGCGATTGCATTAATCGGATTACAAGATGCAATTACATCATCTCTTGAAGAAACTGACACTTTGGGCGTTACCTTGTTAGCTTATGACTTCAGTAAAGCCTTTGATCAACTTGATAGTCAAAAGTCTTCGTAATAACGGTTTTCCACCAGGTTTCATCCTCTGGATCATAAATTACCTTCGTGATAGAGCACAAACGGTAAAGATACATGGCAGTGTCAGTTGTCCACTACCCGTTGTTAGTGGGATTCCTCAAGGCTCTATCTTCGGACCTTTCCTTTTCAACACTGTCACTGGTTCGCTTTCTCCCATGCATCCCTCGAGCACCGTCATCAAGTACGTCGACGACTGTACCCTTATAATTCCCGTCAAACCGAATAGTCTCTCACTTCCAATTCAAGAGCACAATCATATGAAGAATTGGTCTGATGCTGCTGGTCTGTCCCTAACTTACAGAAAGTGCAAGATGTTGTGAATACTAAAATCACCTTCTCATCGTCCACCTGTCATACTTGAACTCCAAGTGGTCGAGGAAATTAAAATCCTTGGTGTATTTTTCACTTCTGATCTCAGGTGGAATGTAAATTTTGACGCAGTCAATACACGTGTGTCACAGAGATTGAGGATTTTGCGCCGTGTATTGAACTCTGGTGACTTAAGGCGAGTGTATTTTGGGTTGATCGTGTCCCTTATAGAATATTGTTCCCTTTGTTTGTTTCTCTTTCAAATAATAATAGAAGACTACTCGATAATATTCAACGTCATGCTCATAAGATAATATGTCATAATGACTGCAGTTGTTCAATTCTTCCGGACTTGCATTCTCGCCGCACTGACGCGGCTATTCGTCTACTCCGTGCGATTCAGTGAAATCAAAACCACCCATTACACTCTCTTTGCCCTCCTGTTTCTGGCCGCTCCGGCAGATTTCTTCTACCGAGTTTACGAACGACTCGCCGTCGAAAGTTTTTTTCCCTGCAACATCGATCACAATTAACAATGTTTTTGTTGATTAATGAATCGATATTTTCTTGAATTCGGTTTCCACTTTCACTTTACGAGCTCCTTCACAACCGTTATGTGTATACTCCGCCTGATTTTTTCTAAATCGCCGTATAACTTGCACCTTATGATTTTCAATGTAACTTGGAAAATATGCGATTGCTTACTTACTTGCAGTTACTTACATAGACAGATATACGAACCTTAACACAATGTGTTTTGGGAATGATTTTCTCCCGTGTAGGATTTCTGTGAGAAACCTAGTGTGAAACACAAATTCAAATGTTGTCTAAATCACATTGACATTAACTACAAACAATATCACGCTGCATAAGTTAATTTGAGCTTTGAAACATTCCGACTCGCATAATGGCAGACATGTGAGTCTCCGCGTGACGCAGGCATCGTCATGACTTATGGTGGTCAATGACCATCCGAAAGCGTCCGCCTAAATGGTTGTTTTTGTTTATTGACCTACAATCAGGCTAATAGGGACCTTAAAATTTCATAATTATTGCTTCGTAGGTTATCCCGGACAAATTCTCGGGCAGGTTTTACGGGGCAAATTCATTTTATGTCATTCTTCTTCAAGATAAGGTATGCAATTTCAAAGGTAGTCATTCTGCCACAAAGAGACGTCATAGATGTCAATACTACATCGCACATATTCCTGATGTGTTGCCCAAGGCAAGTGAATGGGAAGTCAAATTCAATTATCAATCATTCCATAGAAACTTGATATTATCGAAATTGGCTGCCATATCTTGAATTTGAGTAGCCTAACATGAGCTTGCGCTCCTTTGCATTGAAGATCAGATGACACATGATTGAAATTGGTTTCGATATCTTTGGTCTTTGAAATTCAATGACTTATCTTGAACTTACATGCGTTAGAATCGAACTGCACCTTTTTCAATTTAATTTAAAACATTCAATTTTAAGCGAGTTTCATTCTATAGCAGAAAGGAAACTACATTGAAGCAATTAATGATATCATGACATTTCATGATACATAGTAAACATAGCATCTGCTGAGTAAAATTGCAAGAACCTTGCTAATACTTGGATCATAGAAAACAGTAAACAATGAAAAATTACGGTTACATTCGAAAAGGTCACCAAAAATTTGTTTTTGAATATTATAAAGAACATGCAACTGAACAATTACGCGAGCGCTTTCGTAGCCTCTCTCTTCAAACGCAAAACGACCGAAGTAGCGAAGTTAAGTAGACAACACATCAAGGAGCACCTTCCGCGTTGGATATGTAGTTGAACTCGTGTGGTCATCGTCATCTTCGGTGTGCTAGTATGTTGTGAATTGTGATGTATTTAAAAGCAACTCTTTCCTTCCTGCTTTTCAATTTTAATTTCTTCCAATTAATTCCAATTTAATTCTTGTCATTACGTTTCTTAGAGGCTTTATTTATTTCCAACAAGAGCCCTCCATATGTGTACAGAAGCAGCTTGTGTGCAGTTTGTTGCTGCTTTGGCAGCCATGTCCTCTTCCACATTTACCAGGATTGTCAGTTCACCTACTTGTGTTTTGTCTTCTGTCATCGATAAACAAGGCTTTAGTTTTTCTTGTCCTCAACATCTGCGTAAAATCGCTTCACAGGTTTGCAATGATGCTCACATGCACTTAAATAATTTTTACCTGTCACTGACCAGGCAAATATAGTTCCATCACTCGAAGTCTATGGTGAGTTTGGGTGAGACTTCCTGAAAAAATCAAAATTTCAGTTATTTGGGACCTCAAATTATTTTTACAGTGACTCTTCACCGATGACCAGAGGTATTCGGTATTAGGTCGAGAACCTGTAATACGATTACAATTCCACAGGAGTTGCAGTCATACTTACAAACGTTTTTCTTCTTTTGATGCTCTTGATAGAGTAATATAAATTTTTTTTATGAACAAGTAGAAGAAAGAAAAACTATATTTTCAAGTAGCATCACTTGTATAGTTTGGGTTGGCATAAGTATCCAAATAGATAATCAAAACACTTAGTAATCCTGAGTTCCACAGCCGCATAGGAAAACTGCAACGAAAGAGTCTCTTTGAATTCGGACGCCTAGAAGTAGCACTTCGATAACCAAAGCTCCTTCCATTAAATTTGTTCCGAATATTCTTGATTGCGCTCTCAAAACATTCGAGCATAGGTTATGAGGCGATATTTTTCATACAAAGCTTCCTGCGAGCAGAGGCGTCGCGACCGCAGGGGTGTGGGGGACCGTGACACCCCCCCCAATATGAAATTGTTAAAAGATTCAGGTAAAATGAGAAATTTCAGGTAAACCGCCGGTTTGCCGGCGATTCAGCTCCAATATTCACTGCCGTTGTTCTTAGCCACAAAAACACGTCTTGTCACAAAAACAATTCATAATGTCGGGAAATTCTTACCCTTTCTAGACACCAGAAAGTATATGGTTAGTTTTTGTCGATGATATTGATTTGTCACGCGAAAGCGGTCAAACATAGCGCGCTGAAAACGACCTCTACCCGGGATGACTGTATATGCTAGCAGGGGGAACCACAGAATTAAATATTTTGTTTATCTGCTTCGGTTTGCTGGAAGTGTGATTAATACGAAATGGACGGCACATTGAGGAACCTATTAGGTGGGCAAAAAGGAATTTCTAATACCTTACAGAGATAGGAAAAAAGTCGCGTGCGTCGCTTGCGGATTAATGTGAGTTCCAGCGAAGTGCTTCGATTGCCAAAATTCCTTCAGATTCGAAGAATTCAGATCATTGCCCACAAGTTTTCTCCATAATGTTGGCCTTTCCGATCACTATTAAAGAAAGTAGCAGGCGTACGAAAATTAGCTCACTTGATGTTTTCACATCCTCTCCTCGGCATTGCTCACTGTATAGTGCATACATTGAATCGAAGCCACGCATCGATGTGTGTTTTGGTGTGTGCGAAGTGATATCACAGCACGCACGCATCTCTCACTGGCTCTGTTGTCCTCTGCTGGCAGCTAATTGTTTGCCATTTCCAATAGCAAGCGATACACGAATTATCCATTCGAGAAGGAGCAAGTTGTCTAATTCTGTGATGTGCCATTTCGATATTAAGGTTACATATAACTCTTCCTTTCTAGGAAACCGAAGCCCGCGCAGATGAATCTAATTCTGTGGGAGGAACAGTCGCCTCGCATTTTCTTAAAAATTGGAGCATAAGGCGATGTGAGTTAGCTCTGCTAAATTTAAAATATCTAAGTGCAATTGAAATGCAATTCCAGTTCCCTACCTATAATGTGGCCAGTGAATTTTGGCACTGAATCACCTAACGCTGAAACGCCTGCAACTCATACTGCCTTGCTGTGTAGTGTATATTTAGCCGTTCATTCATATAAGTTCTGGCTATTGCGTTGTCCCTTGAGGAGATGACGTCATCGTTACGGTGGATTTCATCGAACCTTCCTCATACCGCGTCAGTCACACGCGCACCGCGGAAAGCGCACGGTATGAATAAGGCACACCGTCTTCTCTATGCGTAGAAGTTTATTGTTAACAGCGTGTTAACTTTCTCGATGCAAACACCATCGAAAATTTCCTTAGCAGTCGAGACTACTCAATATGAATAATATTCCTATGAACCACCAATTAAATTATTATTCATTTATAGGCGTCATTTCCGACCGATTAGATGACTAGGTACCTCTTCTGCAGGATATAAACATGAAACATGTTGGAATGTGTGTGTGAGTATGCGTGTGTGCAATAATCAGGTAAATTTTGGTTCTTAGTTGTAAATCAGGTAAAATTTAGCAAACACCCCCCCCAATGATGTTTCCTTAGCGACGCCTCTGCCTGCGAGCCTCTGGCGTGCAACGCCTTCTGATGTACATATTCACATTTGTTTACATAAATCCTACACGTGACGCGGACGGACAACCATGGAATTCATTTTCTACTGAGAAATGCCTCTGGTTTAAATGCATCTACTGAACAAAAGTGTTCACTTAATCTTTATCTTGCAACTGATAAAACCCGAACCTTAGTTGCTACATCAATATCAAACTTGTATCCCGCAAGGAAGGATTATCTGTTGAAGTAGCTATTGCATCTAGTACAATAGTAACAAAATGTCAAGAAATATCAGACGTTAGCAGTGAAATCAAAGAGTTTGAAACTTTTTATTCTGAAGCCTTCTCATTCAGAAAATGACATTTACGAACAAATCATAAGAAAATTTCTCTTGAGAATTTGTGAAAGACAAAAGAAGACTAAACTTTCATGTAAATAATCCTCTCGTTTTCATCAACTAAATGAAAGTCTTTCTTTCTAGCATCTTTGTTCTATTGCAACTAAGAAAGGTCAGACTCGATCTTATACAGCCTGCTCTATGTGTAATCATGTTATCATTAAATGAATCTCTGTTTCAGGGGCATGATTTTAATATTGTGCCGAATTCCCCAAAATCACATATTGTACTGTTCAAGTGCTCTTCCCTCTCTTTGCAACGAAAATCCAGTGCTATCCAATGAATAGAAAAATAGAAAGAGAATATTGCGTAAACATATAAAATAAATGAAAAATGTTGCATCGAAGTTTGTACATGAGCCTTTAGCAGTATAGTATAGTACTCATTACAATAATAAGTAGTCTATCAAAGAGGAAATGCTTCAAATGCGTGTAGATCAGCTGGTGCATTTGTAATGAATCTGCCAACGTTGAGCACATATCTCAGCATCGTATAGGATATGGAAAATATCTGCAAAGGCGTTAACAGAGCGTTCTCATCTAGCATTAGAAGACGAACTTATGTGTAGCAATTTTTTAATGTTGATTAGCTCAATGGCTGTTTTAAACTGACTTTTGCTGATCATAAGTTTTGTGTTCATATAGTCAGCTATTGAGAGCTCATTGTACAAAAATGCGTAATGTTTTCATTTCTTTTATGCTTCCCATGTCACAATTACAGCATTGTATTGATTAATCATATCCATCAGGATTGGAACCGGCCGCCGTGCATGTGGATGCAACATAATTTGAGAGTAGATACGTACGAGTGCATGTTTTGTGATGCTAATATTGGGAACTGTTCTTCAAACAGTTAAAAAATGATTACCGGCAGTTTATACATGTAATTCAAACCCCACTAATTCTCAAATTAAGTCTCTAGAATCCTACATTCTACCCTGTATGAATTTTGGAAGCATTGTGTATTCCTCAACCTACCTTTCATAAACTTATTCCAGATCTTGAATAATTTCACTATATGGTATACTCTATATAGCGCGTGGAGCTTAGGGATACAGTGAATAATGGATTTCAATGCAACCTAAGGCCTACTACCCGAACATTTGACAGTGGTACATGGAAAATTGTTTAATATGCAAACTGCACGTGATACATTTTGATTGCATTGAACAGGTACAGCCACAGAATTAGACAGGTCGTCTCTTCTTCCGCCTGACTAGAAGGGAAGCATTCGAACATGTAACGTTATTGAAATGGCACAATCTCCAGACTAAATACCATAGCAATCGAAGAATGAGCAGCCAGTTCAACATTAAACACGTCAAATTGTGCAAAGTTTCAGTAACTGCTATCAACCGGATCACACAGCAAAGAGACAGTCGATGTCAAGTTCTACAGAGAAGTTTCTGAACGTTTTTTCATGCGCCTGCTAACTTTTTTTAAAATGATCGGAGGGCCCAACATTATCGAGAAAACTTTTGCGCAATGATCTGAATTCTTTGAATCTGAAGGAATCGTGGCGATCGGAGCATTTTGAAGGAATTCAGAACAATCCGCAAGCGACGCATGACTATTTTTCCTATCTCTGCAAGGTATTAAAAATTTCTTTTTGCCCACTTATTAAGTTCCTGCATGTGCCATCTGTTTGAATCAGTTTGCACTTCTAGCAAAGTGATACGGTTAAACAATCTAATTCTATGGGTACAGCAGCTCTCCCGCTAGTTCTTGGGACACTCACTGAAATGAAAAATTGATGAGAATTTAAGCGACCTCATTGTTCCAGACTCTTATACGTCAGCTCGCTGTCATCAATGTAAACTCAAAATATGTGAAATTAAACTGTAGTGGAGAGTTCGCAATTGACGTCACAAATCGCTAGAATTCCTTCACAAGGGAAGAAGTAGATCTCAATTCAGTGATATCACTTCATAGAACTTCGAATCAAGTTTCCACGTCGCAGACAACACACCTCGTAACATCAGCAGTCAATCAGTGATCAAGTTGTTCATCTCGGAACTTTTATCGTTAGAAAAAACTTTAAATATATTGGAACCTAGAATGTGTTGACCGCGTAAAGCTTTCTTGTGGAGGCGGGATATAGATATACGTACAGGTTTTGGACTTCATCACTGACATGTAAAACAACTAACGTGAACTAGTGATTTCATTAGTGACACAGGGACTTCAAATGAAGACATCGAGAATTCAATTGATGACAGAGATATTATATATATTAGGCTCATATTTCTATTGAAATCCTAATGCCACTCATGAACATGCTTCATTTCTACAAAACATCACAATGTCCGAGTTGAAAGCTTTTTGTCACTCATGAAATCAGATTGTCGATAACCAACGTATTATGTCTCTATTGAAATCAGATTGTCACTGATGATTTCTAGGCAGTCCTTCTTGAATTCCAAAACCTGTATATCATTATTGTATCGATGTTAATACTACATCAATGCTCGTTTAGGTCATTAGTTTGATTATATGTTTTCAACTTGCCTGTGTTTGAATGACTTTGAAAATGCAGTTAACATCATCATAAATTATAAAGTAGGTCTACAACTCATTAGACTAGTTAATAAGTCATTACGAGCTCATCGCACAAAACATGATGTCAAAGTGCGAATGATTGCATTGTGTAATATTGCATTGTAATAGGCAACAGTCGCCTGTATGCAGCACAGGCCTACCATTCATGCATTTCATATATGCTGTGTGGAAATTGAATAATGTCTAGTGGCATAAGTTGACCAAATAATGTCTGACAGTCAAATTCTTACCAATTGGTATGGAGACGCCAACTACCGTCCAATCCAGGACCGGCCGGTTTTTGAAAAGCTGGCCACCGACCGGTCGGTTTTGATGACGTCAGGCCCCCGAACCGTCCTCGGCCGACTTCTCTGAACACCGAAATCCCGACCTGCCCCAACCCTGACATATTTATATTTTGTTAATCTGGTATTACAGATTAATTGGGGTTGCCATGCTTCATTTGAAATTGCTTTATCTAGCTACGTTATTTACTTGGATTTGAAGATACATGCATTTGCTCTTCAAATTTGGAAATCAAAGTTCGTTTTCGTGTATTGTTGGTTTTCGATTTTTCTATCAAATTACAGTTCAATTACTTCTTTACAGTAATCTGCATCAATCTATATCTCTTAAATTTAACTTAAGTCAAAGACGCTTGCTTCTTTTCTTCTATAAAACATGCCGAATTATCAGTTTATAAACGCACAATTGAAGGCCTCCGCTCAAAGTCCACGGACTCTAACCTGCATCCAGTTGAGTTCGGAAGATCAGTCTTATACTTCATCGCAGTCCCTTCTTCCCGGCAAACACCGTTGCAATTAGCCGACCGAAACTTTTAATGATCATGTTGTATTGAGTGTGAGTCTTAAGTGACCGGAGTGGCCGACATGATCGCCTTCATATCTTCAACACTTCCCAGAGCTCTGCTCTTGGAGGACTTCCCTAAGCTGTGGTTCGGGGAGATTCGCCTTAATACTTCAACACTTCCCAGAGCTCTGCTCTAGGAAGATTTCCCTAAGCTGTGGTTCGGGGAGATTCGCCTTCATATCTTCAACACTTCCCAGAGCTCTGCTCTAGGAGGACTTCCCTAAGCTCTGGTTCGGGGAGATTTGCCTTCATATCTTCAACACTTTCCAAAGCTCTGCTCTAGCTCTGGCTACTGTGATAAAGTTTCAGCAAACTATTTGAGTTTTAATAAATCTCTTGGACTTCCAGTTTTATCGGCTTATCTATATCCAAATCGAATTACTGGTTCTAATTCAATCGTAGCAAACTGCGGTGTTTACCATCCAAACGACACCGTTTTTTGGTAAAATGTTCACAACATAGAAAAAAAACCATCTTCGCCAACCAAGTCTTGGGGAATGAGAGGAAGCAAGGTGGAACTGTGAAAAGATTTGGTGGGCACGGCAGTTTAGCGGCTGTTTGAAGTCAATCGCCGATAAAGTTTGATCAAATAATCGCTTTGCTTAAAAATACTAACACTCTCACAAATCAAGACCTCCTCCAAAAGCCTGACACCCACTTTCTTAAGCCTCAGGCCGACCTTGAGAGCCACTGTTCTAAAGGATTGCTCCGAATCACATGAAATTCACGGTGCAACGTGTTTAATGTGTGACCTTTTGAAAGACGGTCTTCATTTACTCTAACACTCTCATCTTTGTTTTGTAATTTGCACTTCAAACTTTAAAACCATCACTTGAAAATTTTGAAATCCTTCTCACTTCTGGTAGCATTCCCGTTAACGATTGTAATTCACGATTCCAAAGTGGTTGAATGTGCTGAGAAGTTATTTATGTGTACGAAAGGAGCGATAGATTTGTGTAAGGAATGCAACTCACAAATATATACTCACAATATATAGTTTGCGCCTTTAAAGTAGTTTCAATATAACTGTGAAATAGCGTTCTACAGCTCTAAATAATCTCAGAAGTGATTAGAAAAGAACGTCTTGCAGACACCTAAATAATTCGAGTGATAAGGAAAATACTTAAGAATGACTTCTTAAATACACCAGTTCTACATTAGGTATTTATATGATATAATTCATGTTCATATTTGTAGAATATAGCTTTCATATAAAATTCGATGCGTTCAGTTAAAAGTTGTGCAGATGATTAGAAAAAGCGACAAAGTTCAAGTCTTCAAAAAAATACTTTTAAAAATATACAATGAATTTGACCTTCCGACTGAATAAATCCACGATGTCCATTGAATTAAAAGTAAGCTGTGAAAATATGATAAAATGAGGACTACACCAAAGATACTAGAAATGGGAATGCACCGGTCCTCAGGGTAAGGATAGGGTCACGAATGAACTTTTTGAATGATTGTGCATGTACACAACTTTGCATACACCAAGGAAGGACATCTATGAAAGCTGGTAGCATATCCAATCAATGTCAATGTCAGGTCATACAAAGAAATCTAATATCGCCAGTCAATTTTTCAATGAAATAAAAAAGGAAAAACGGCAGTAAGTATTAGTCTGAAGCATGCAACCCTTGAGGTCCATAATGTATTTTTTATAAATGAAGCTTTTGCGTATACACCCTGCAAAATGTGTATCATTAGGACCTATCAAGTTATCACCCGACTTTCAAGAACCCAATCCTCTCTATATTTGCAAGTAAAAACAAATATATGCTTTTCCAACCATGTCGACGTTGTAATGAGCCTTGCATCTGACGCTTCTTCACCATACTCTACGAATACATTGAAATTTGAAATAGAGACTATGAAAGCTTTTCCAGATCAGCTTTTGAAGTCAAGTCCTAGGCATCGCGATCAAGCATCAGTTTCTCCGGTCAAACATTAGCTTTCTCAGTCAAGTCTTAACTTTCATCGTCAGGCACTAGCTTTCGCGGTCAAGCACCATCTTTCACGGACAAGCACTATCTAGCTTTCGTGGACAACTATTAGCTTTTGCAGTCAAGCAGTAGCTCTTACAGTTAAGTCTTAGCTCTCTGAAGTTCTAGCTTTTTTAGTCGAGTCTTAACTAACATAATCAAGTCTTTGCTTTCGTAGCCTTGACTTTCATAGTCAAGTATTAAGTGTCTTAATCAAGTCGTAGCTTTCATGGTCGAGCATTAGCTTTCGCAATCAAGTCCTAGCTCTCGCAGTCAAGTCCTAGCTATCGCGGTCAAGCATTATCTTTCGCGGACAAGCATTACTTTTAGCGGTCAGCTTTCACGGTCAAGTGATAATTTGAGCGGAATCATATTATTGTAATGTTTTACAATTCAACTACGGAAATTACGATGGAAATTGCGGAAACACCCGAACTTTTGCTTTAGCTTTTGCATTCGTAGTTAAATTAGCTATCGCGGTCAAGCATTATCTTTCACGGACAAGCAATACTTTTAGCGGTCAGCTTTCACGGTCAAGTGATAATTTGAGCGGAATCATATTATTGTAATGTTTTACAATTCAACTACGGAAATTACGATGGAAATTGCGGAAACACCCGAACTTTTGCTTTAGCTTTTGCATTCGTAGTTAAATTCTACTTAAGCAATGAAAGCACTACCTTTACTGTACGTTCACTATGCATGTAAGCACTCTCACATCTACATGTAAATAGATTACAGAAGCAAACACCTTTGGCGCTTCCACAGTTCCTTTGTTATTCTCGTTTAGTAGTCAAAACCACCCAGCTTTCGTCTTCTACACAGTTTCGCAGTAGTTATCTAATCGGGATGCTTGATAATTAAGTTGAAAAGGGACTATAAAGAATGCTGCAGCGCAACTGAGGGCTATATCAGCTTTTTAACACATGCCTAAAAATCATGTCGGGATGCTAGATAAACGCATCGCCGCAGAATGACCGCTGATGTCAAAGAAATGAAAAGTGCGAAAAATTCGATCGGAACTCTTACATTCTTCTTTCTAACATGGCGATTTAGTCCTTGCTTCAGATCGTCAAGGCGATTGAGTGAACAACGCTGAAGAAGTTGAGCAAAGATATTTATAACTATCAATATCAACCTGACAGCTGCAACTCTCTCATTTTACGCTTCGGTAGAATGTTATGAAGTTAGAATTTACGCTTATTAACCATTATCAAGTGCTTCATCTGAAACCATAAATTTTGTAGTATCCACGTCAAGGAAAACTTCGCTCTTGAATTAAGGAATAGCATCTATCACTCCATGAACTTTCACAAACATCAATGAATCTTCAGTTTTTCTATTCTAGAGCAAGCTTATAGTAGGTAGAGGGTCACCTCAAAAAGTATCTGTATACAGTGAAAAGTTTTATCTGAAAAGATTCAGTTTTTGCGGAGATCAAGTTCCTGCGGTCAAAAAAAATTATTTGAGCAGTTTTTAAAAAGCTTAAATGTTGCAAATTTATATACTACCAGCATGAAGGCCCTTTAGAAGTAATTGGACAAGTTGGATATCAAAACGAATGAATATTTGCTGACAAGCAACTTAATTAAGCGGAAATTAAGCCGATTGGTTGAAGGGAATTTCATGAACTGCATTATAATGTAAGTTCCCGCAAGTCTTCAAGGAAAATTTGAGATCTTATTGTGCTCAGAATTGGAAAAGTCGGAATTGGAATTAATTCCATTTTTCGTCGGAATTGGAATTGACGATATTCAAATCTACTGGAATTGGAATTGGAATTGACCCTGATAGACCTCAATTCCACTTTTTCGATAGACCGGTGATAAATCTATTTGTACAAAAATTGAAATCGCAACGTCCAGTCACAACAATTAACAATATTAATTTTTAAGACTCTATAGATACGACACGCAACGATAAAAAAAAAACTTTAAGCTAACAGTTCACTTCTGAATGTTGAATTCACTTCAATTCGATCGGACTCACTTATACCAAAATAATATCATAAATATAAGTGTCACTTATACCGTCAATCTTCAATTGCGCTCGCTGATGTGTTGCTGTATACGCTGCTGTGTTGTTGTTCGCTGGCGGGCAGTTTTTGTTGTTATTTCTGTAGTTAAGTAAAACCGCGAGAGCCCGGAGTTCTATTAACAGCTGCTGAAGATGTCATATGTGTTGTTGTTGTGTCAATTTCTCATCGCTTCTAATTTATGCCAATTTTTGAGACTTGACGATAAATCCTCTTTCTTTTGAAAATTGAAAGAGTTTCCTTTAATCTCTGCGCACTAGCTTTCGACCCGACTTCATTTCGTTCTTATCACGGAACTTTTAATCTCCTTTTTTAACATGGACCAAACAGTTCACTTCTGAAACTAACAGTTCACTTCTGAATGTTGAATTCACTTCAATTCGATCGGACTCACTTATACCAAAATAATATCATAAATATAAGTGTCACTTATACCGTCAATCTTCAATTGCGCTCGCTGATGTGTTGCTGTATACGCTGCTGTGTTGTTGTTCGCTGGCGGGCAGTTTTTGTTGTTATTTCTGTAGTTAAGTAAAACCGCGAGAGCCCGGAGTTCTATTAACAGCTGCTGAAGATGTCATATGTGTTGTTGTTGTGTCAATTTCTCATCGCTTCTAATTTATGCCAATTTTTGAGACTTGACGATAAATCCTCTTTCTTTTGAAAATTGAAAGAGTTTCCTTTAATCTCTGCGCACTAGCTTTCGACCCGACTGCATTTCGTTCTTATCACGGAATTTTTAATCTCCTTTTTTAACATGGACCATTAATCAGTTTTCATGATATCATTTTTATCGTCGTTTTTTCTTTCATCAACAATCACGTTATTCGCACATTGAATTTCTTTCTTCCATCAATTTATTAATCGATTTATTCGTATCTCATCTCTCTCTCTCTCTCTCAGCGTTTGAGTCTTTGCTGACCGTTAATTTTCTTTTCTTTCTTTTTTTCACGAGATATTGAATATCTCGTTTACGAAACGAAAATGGCGTAGGCTGACCGGTTACATACATGTACACAAGAAATATGTACCATGAACATGAGAACGCACATAGGAACGACGCAGGAAACGGCACACAGGAACAACGAGGATAGGATAAGGGCACATGGGTTCGATTTAAACGAACAAACGTTAGATACATTAGCATAATACACTATACGCGACATGAAATTATCGGAATTGAACTGTTTCGACTGGAATTGGAATTGGAGTTGGAATTGAAATATAATATTTGCTAAATATACTTACTATATACTCTCTGTCTTATCTAGAGAGAGAGAGAGAGAGAGAGCTTTGTAATTTGCCATTCATGATTTTCATCAAAGCCAGTGATAACAACTGAAGCTGCATTGGTTGTATCCAGGGCTGACCACAATTCATTACAATTTATACATTGGCCAAGCCAAGTATTGGCATCCTTACTTTCCAGATTTTGACTTTCATTTTGCTGAATTTAATCCCTAGAGGCATGGGTGACAGCTTTACATTAAGAAACTTACATCGACTCAAATGATAGGACTCCGGACTCCGACCTATAATTAGACCCGAAATATAACACAAACAAATTATTTATCCTCGTGCATAGCTGTCACTGTTTTGATGTCAACTTTCTCCGTCAAACAAAAGTACAGAGACATTGCTGCATGCAAAGCTTGTAATAGTTTAGGGAATGAATCGTGATAGTGAGAAAAGACAAGATAAGAAATAAGAGAAATAAGAGAAAAATATTATAGAAAAGAAAAGACAAGCCTTTATAGCCTCGATCACACTTACGCACCAAAGGTCACATCAGAGACGAAAATGAAATACTTGTTTATTTGAGAACATTACCTTTTACCCTCACGTTAATCGTGTGATGGCTCCTCTAAAGTGCATATCAAAATCGAAAGTGTGCTCATATTTCTTGAAGAAGGAGGGATTTTCCTGCCTGGTAGAGGCTGGAGAAAACCGTGTGAAGCACACATCAACAAGATGGGAGGAGGCGAGTCGCATGCATCCAACTTTAAGCGACATTGATCGAAACTTTCATCGAACATGATTGATAATTGATGCAGCAATGATCACTAAAGATAGGTTCAGGTAAGCATATAATGATGTAGGTTACCAGTTTTTTTAAAAAAAACTAGGCTATACTTGCCATCCGGAGTCGGAGTCCTATCAAAGTGATAGAGCTCCGCATCCCTGCTTCAACCATCCGATGAGAGTGGCAATGGATGAATCAACAGAATGTTGATTTCTCTTGTTTGCGCCGCATTGTTAAACCCAATAAATATTTTCATTGGTCAAGAATTTTTTCAGCCGATACTCTGCCTACTTTATACTTACTCTATGTTTCAGAGCAGCTCAATTCACTCATACTTTAACTATGACTTAGTTATCACATGTGAATAGAACAAAAGCTTATTGGATAGATATATCTGCAAAGAACTGACCGCTAAGAAGAATGTAGGACTATGCCTAGCCTTTAGATTTTAGCTAATTTTCTTCATGACAAAGAGTTTCACGTTGTTACATGCACTTCCAATGTATAAATGCTGATATTATTAGTTTAATATGTAGGACTTTAACAGCCCTTCATTATCTAAGCGTCAGGGAATTTTTAAGGCATTTCTATTGTTTAGCCATTCATTCACTCTAGAGGGCACTTTAAAGCTCAAGACAGAATTTTAGAAGTGCACTTTATAAATATCTCTATAGTTCACATGCATTACCAGTGTCTCACGCATCCCATTGTAGGTCCCAGAGAATCCCTGAAGGCCTTAATATAAACTTGCAGACTGTGTAAATAAATAAATCATGTATCATCACTTCCCATTCTGAAGCGATTATTCGAATGCATTTAATAATAGTGGGATACAATCTTTCTGCCACGTTGCGTGGCATTGTAACAAAGGCCTCATCAAGTACTTTCTTAAAAGAAGTCTTTTTGGCAAGAGTTGGCGAAGATGCAAAGAGCAATTCATACACCATTCATCAAAAATGTCGATGATGGCTCCTTCTATTATCTCCCATCTTTGGAAAACATTTTCAGCAAATAGATATTTGATCTCTGGCAAGACTGCTATAGCAAGTGGAAACTGTTGTGGAATGAATTCTCTTGGATTCGTGGCTGAACGCATCCGCTGTAACAGAAATTTAAATATTGTGTGGCTGTTGTAATTCAAACGCTGTTTGAGAAATGTTTCAACTTCTGAAATAATCACTATGGGTAACTCTGCTGCTTCGTTTGTTTTACATGATTTTCGAAGAGCAGAATCGCGTAGGGTCAATACGACTGGTATGAAAACATCTGATCTCCTTAACTCTTTTTATTTGACAAAAGGTTGCAAAAGATGGCATAAATGAGTGCAGTTAATATCACTTGAAGAGCACTTTTTTCCGAAGAGCCAATTTTGCTTTGAATCCTTCCTCCTTTGTCTATCATTTTCTCCATGAAAGTCTGAATTGTACAAATGAGAACGTGTTGGAATTACGTATGATCATGGCCTGCAGACTTGTGCCGACTTATATTTTAAAGTGCAAGTACTTAATTTCTCTTGAATTCGGTGGTCTTAAATCTATAATGGAGTTACAAGTGTGGTTACCCAGTTTTCCAATTCCTGCAAGGCAATGCAGCTACGATGAAGAGCAAGGTAACGAATCAGTTACCCGTTTAGTAAGTAGAAAAACGCCCTGTTAAGCATTGGAGATGAAAACCTCACTTACTATGCATAGTGACTTATATAGCATCAAGCATGCCTGATTTCTAAAATTCATAACTACTGAATTCAGTTGCTAAGAAACTTCATTTTTTAATAGCCATTTCAAAACCAACAATTATTCTTACAATCATAGCTGCATATCTTGCAATTATAAGTGCAAGAATTTCCAGTAATAACTAGTATCTGCAATGCTACAGGCAAAGGAATCTAATACTGGAATTTTTATTTATTTATTTATTTATTTATTCGGGCAATTTATAACGCGCTGTACCCACATGGCTCACAGCGCGAACTAATACAATGAACACTTAGAAAGATAATACACATAAAAAAACTTACACAAGAAACTTATAGAAGAAACACAGAAATAAAAGAAGTCAATTAGTATAAAGTCATCCAAAGGCATCAGACAAAAAGAAAGTTTTCACTTGCTTCTTAAAGCATGGGAGTGAATCGGCATTTCTTATAGAGTGAGGAAGGCTGTTCCAAATAGCAGGAGGAACATTTTTCTTGTCGGTTAAATATTAGGAGGCCATTATGCCCCCTCGGATCTTCTAAACTACTATCTTGTATAACATAACATTATGGATAACACATATTTTGCGTATGTTCTGTCCGATGATGCTATCGGCCCTGCATTCCAGGTTGATCTTGTTGCTTAAAATAGCATTTTGAAATTCTAACCATCATTTTTTGAAATTGTCAAAAATTGCAAGTTCTTTTCTTATTCTTATCATGAATTCGCAACTTTGAAAGATAGACTTGCATCTATTATTTCAATAGAATTTGTAGCTCTGTGTGTGATTCAAATCATTAAATCTTTCAGAGCACCGTCGATGCGCATAAGAGAAGCTTCTATGATTCACTCACTTATTGACACGTAGAACATGCGCAACATCAGTCATCACAGCAAGGTCGAAGGCATCTGATGATTAATTAGCATCATTACTCGACCACTTTTCCTGAACGTGCAAAACTCAAAAGTTGCAAATCAACTTAGAACCCATAATTCAAATCAATAGAAAGATTGAAGTTTGCATCAATTATTGAAACATTGCAATGTTGGCCTACAACATAGGCCTACAATATTGAAATAGCAAAGTTGAAAATGTTTATAAAGTAAAACAGAAATATTTATTCATTAAAAAAATTGCATAAGGTGAAATCCAGAAAAAGTGAACTTTTTGCAATTTTTTGTCCCTCCCTGGATTCCGCAAGGTTATTAATCAACCAGTCAACTATAATACATCATTTTGTAGAGTGTCGTTTGCTCTATCCGCCCCATGCATAATTTTTATGTATTTGACTGTTTATTATATTTTTCAAAATAGTAAAATTCCGCTTAAATAGCATTATAAAGAATGAATCGAAAGTAGCCGATGCTGTTATTATTATTTTATTTCCCAAATTTTCGCTTGTGTAGGCGAAAATTTGGGAAATAAAATAATAATAACAGCATCGGCTACTTTCGATTCATTATATTTTTCGTTTGCTTGAATTCTGAAAATACCCGATTTTTGCATGTCCCCGGAAATTTATCTACTTTTTAGAAGCCTGTGAAGCATATTCAGCAGGCAACGGATCAAAGCTCTTTATGTTGTACATAATGTAATTCACCCACGTTATCTGTGAGATAGCGTAGTTGCCTTGAAATTCATTTTTCAGAGTTTTAGAGACTAAAAACCCATGTCCCCAAAATTTTGTATCATCTCTTCGACGGCGTAATTTTCAATTTTCTTTTCTAGCTTTGCCAAATATGAGTGGATTGTGGTTTGACAGATGAACATGTTGAAATAGGATGATATCACATTGTTTTGAGGCCTATCTTCATTAAAATTCGAACATTTTTTTCTGGGGACAAAAAAATCCCGAAATTTTCTGGATTTCACCATATATTAATGAGAGTTTGGTAAAATGCAATAAGAAAAATATTGCAAAATATTCATTCTTTGAATTGTAGAACTGTACTGTTTCAAGCTTATGCTAAATTCCTAAACTGCGTGCCTCGAAACCTATCATTCCGAGGCAATTAAACCGTAGGAGTTTAAAGTTGGTGTTCGTCCCATTAATACCCCACGACACGAAGTTGTGTCGCCTCCAGCTAATATCCATCGAGAGCCCGTAGCCGCAAAATCGTCACAAATCCGACTCAGGACTTCCCTTATTGTTCAAAAAAACAATATATTGTTTTAATTATCAAAATATTTTGTTGTAAAAAGTTACGACAACATCGAACGTGTTTGCTCAGAAAATGAATTCAAAATGGGTTTCTCTGATTTACCTTCAACGAATTAGTTCATCTTATGGCGCTAAAGTTCGTTTCTGTAATCCGTGTTCAGGAATAATTCCAGATGAGGAGGTTGAAATCTCTGTCAACTGTCGTGTGCTTTTGGAACGTGAACATTTGGTGGTAATGAGGTTTCTTCAACGGATTCTTCCGGAGGTAATTGTAACTGATCTGTATCAGAATCGAATTCTAATTCAACGTCTACTTCAGGAATACACTCCAGACGTTCCTCTGAATCACTATCGATAAAACGCGTGAAGACCGCTTGAGCACCATCGGCAGATTGCATTCCATCTTTATCGAACAACACTCGCTCGTTCTCTTCATTGTCCTTATTGAACTCAGGATCGTAGATGTTGGAATGTTCCACTTCATCTGAAGAACTTTCACCACTGGCGTCTTTATCATACCCTGGGACAGTGGTACTATCCCGTTTGCACATGTAAAGAACATTGCCCATTACTTGCCGGATGTTGGAATCACTGCTTAACCTAATCACTGTTTGTACCTCACTCAGCTAACAGGTACAGATGACGAAGCTGCTCTATACAAAGTGCTGCGGAAAATAGATAGTGTGAGCGGTATCAATGCAATACTCATCGTTTATCGCTTATCGGAACGTGATCATTGTCCTTCTGTATAATTAGAATGTGCAACTCAATCAGTGCAACAGTCGAATTCTGGTCTTTATGCTATTACGCATGAGTAAATAATTAACTTGGCTGAAGATTGGCTGCAAATTTCTGTTGTAAACAAAACATTACACTTTTGCAATACGACATCGTGCTTTGGACTATTGCCGATAGGATTAATCGAACACGAGCAGGTTAGCGATTCCTGCTGTCATACATGTAGAATTCTGCCGAATCATCACTGTTATTCTGAAATATAACTGAACAGTACCTAAAATAGGCATATTTTCGGCTTTCCAGATTCTATAAAGCATTAAACGTGCATGGTTTTTCAATTTGCAACATTAAGATATTTACAAAATGAGAAATGCTTTGCGAATGCTTTCGCAAGACGATTTTTTTAGTTTTGAAATAAATTCGCATAGCCACAAGATTAAAATACAAATGACTTCTAATAGTTTTATTTCGATTTTACTGCCTGCGTAATGAGCAGAGATAGTACGTGCACACTTGTGTTGCAATTATAGCTGCAATTACAATTACTATAATTAGTAATTGTAATCAATTACATTTTCTGATGAATAATTTCTAATCGTATTCAATTACATTTTTAGCCATGTATTTGAGAAGTAATTGCAATTACTTTGCAGTCAGTACAGCTTAAAATTTTTTCCGCACGCAGCTTAAATAACTTGACTCAATAATGCACTACCACATGTACTGGGTGTACACTGTACATCTACCGTTATTTTATTAAAAGAAATTGATGACAAAACATCCAAAATATGAACTAAGTGCCGGTGTTGTGATTTTCTTTACCCCTAATCTTAACTGCTGAACTGAAAATGTAAATCAGAAAAAACTGCTCCCATCGGAGAAGGAAGCAAATAAATTCTTTTAGAAGCCAAAGTTGAAATCTTCAAATCAATTTAAAGCTTAGCAGTGGTGTAATTTCAGGCATAATAAAGTTTCCTAGAAGCCACAAGTCTCGACTTTCGATATCTCAATCCCGTGTCTTCAGTTTGAATTGCAGAGATGTAAGGTGATAGTACTTGGGGGAGAATAAAAAGGTGGCAATTTAATATCAATGCTACGAGCGTCTTCTGCTTTTCCGGGAACAACTGTAATTAATCTAAGAAAATCCGCCTTGAAAAAGAAGTGTTGGGAAAACTCATAGTTTGATGCTGACAATTATATAAAGTAATTACAAATCAATTGAAATGTAATTGAAGAAAAACGGAGTGATTTGTAATTGTAATCAATTACATTTCATGAGTAATTGACACAAGTTTGAGCGCATGTAACAACATTATTGAACATAAAAGAGAAATAGTCTACGATACTACGTTCAATTTAAGTAGAAGTGATTAATACTGAATTCCCGTTAGCAAAATTAGTGTCCTCTTGTTACAGAGCCCTTTAGCCAATGATGTTTAGATCAGACCACTGCGACAACCAGCGAGTACATCAAGCAAAACAGATTACTGTCTTGCTGTTCAATTATACTAATGTCGGGTGATTAAAAGTAGTATCTCCACCAAGCATCATTTGTTTCAGCATCCATCATGAACTTGCATATCAGTCATGAAAGACCAATCAATCAAAAAAATTCAAAGTCAGTCCCGCCGACAAAAGTCATGCAGAAAAACCAGGCATTCCTTTGGACGTCATACTGCAATGAAAGACCATTAAGCAAGCGTCAGAAGAATGAAACTTTGACATAAGTTATGAATCTTCTTATAACACATGATGCGCGAGCGCTTATTGTGATTTGTGATTCACTGTTGCTGTTGAGCAATTAATCACAATTATCGTAATTTTGGTTGACTTCCAATATATTCCAGACGACCGCCTGAAAGTAGCCTACATCTCTGAATGACTTAAGAATAATTTTTTAAGATTGAGTTATATCCTCTTGCATTTGGGAACAGATTTCAATCTCTCAATTTAAATACAAGTGTTTTTAGATAAGCAGCCGTTCCCATAGTAACTTTCAGATGAACAGTTGGCTTACTAAGTTAATTTCTGATTTCGGATGTCATCTAACGAACACCCTGCGGATGTCAGAGGTGGCACTACTGCAGTTTAGTGCACCCTCTTTTACCCCTACTGCAGTTTAGTGCACCCTAAAATGCATGTGAGAACAACATGATTTAATCAACAGAATGAATGCCGTTCGTTCTTCCCTATAGTTATAAATGAGTGTCTTTGTGTCTTCGTGTGTCTTCGTCTTCGTCTTCGCACATTACACCGAGCGCGCGCTTCGGTGTAATGTGCGTAGTCATCGTTTGCGGGAGAATGCGCCGTTGTTTTAGGGTGCACTAAACTGCAGTAGGCGCGTTTCCGTCTCTTTCATAGAGGATGCACTAAACTGCAGTAGTGCCGTCAGAGGTTCCCACGAAGTTGACACAAATTTTCGGGCCAGCGATCTGAATCCGAATTGTACAATTGCAGTCATGATTATAGACATAGTGCCACATTCATAAAGCACACATCGATGATCCGTGAAAGTGCAATTATGATGATGTCACCGTCTACGTCAAGCCGTGAAGCTGCTTTATTTCATGATGCCTAACGTGCAGAACCCCGTATTTATATGTGCTTGTCAGTCCAGGCAATTAGGAATCCTAGTGTGTTGTGCATCAATTAACAGATTATATCAAATAACATTATACCAAGGCATTATACTGCTATTCCATGCTTTATTGATATAACACCAAGTCATCAAAAAAAGTGAAAATGATATTGCGGACAAAGGATAATTTGAAAATGATATTGTCCACTCTATAGGCTGTATGGTGATGGTGGCGTCAACCCACCCCCTCCCTGCTATTTGTAAGGGATCCTTGGAATCGTCAGGTGTTAGGCGAGCGAATCGCCCGCTCCCAGCGCTCAAAATCGCTAGTATGTAAACGCCGGAACAATTTCCAAAAATTTAACTTAACCCATTAAACGCGACTGCAATTTCTTTGCATATTTCGAATTGCATCAGTAAACATAGCTTGAAACATCACGAGACATAAGCATTTTCACATGTACGTGTAGAATGGATACGAGTCATTTCGGATCGAATTCGAAGATGGCATATAGGGTAAGATGGGGTACATCGGCCATTGGGGCAAGTTGGCCCAGTCTCACGTTTGACAAGAAGAAATCTATTTATAGAGCTGATGTCAATACTACGTCGAGATTTTCGCCAGCTGCTAAACCCAAGGCGATATCGATGATATTCATTTCTTCCACTCCTGTCGGCAGCCCGCAGACGTCTTTATGCATCGGTGAGTAAAATTCTCGAATTGGAGCGTTTATCAGATTTTGTGGTCAAGATTAAGAATAGATTAATAATGATGTGTGCTGGGTGACATTCAAGATAATTACTCAGTTACCAAGGATAACCAAGATAATTACCAAGGATAGATATTCAATTATAAACTAAAACACATAAAGTTGAATTTTTGGTAGAGGTATCATAATGGGGTAAATCAGCCACCTTTAAATGGGGTATGTAGGCCAGCATGGCCAACTTACCCCATCAAATGTTTGCAAGAAAACTGATTTATTTTAAGTCCATACTTTTAAAATGATATCTTAGTAGCATTTTTCATGAATCTATATTGCTTCAATGATAATCGTTATAAAGTGCAGCAGATACAATAAGCTTCATAGAGGCAGTGCATATTCTGTTTTCAATATTGTTCCGAACCATTCCACTGATTACGTGATTCATTAGGCTACTGCATTACATGTATGTATCGCTTTATTACTTGACATTTAAGCCAAAAAACAACATGGACTATACAGATATTTTCAGCATCACACCTAAACAGACGCGAATTTTAAATGACTGATACTGTAGATCTACATGTGTTATTGATAACAATAAGTCCACATGTGTTTTTAATGAATCACAAAATGATTGAATAAAAAATTTTGCAATTCTTCTGAATACATTATTTTTAAACAAAGTTTTACGGTATATGGAGCCTATGTATGATACATACTCATATATTTAATTCTTTGAAGTACTTATTAAACATCTTTTTTTCAGGATATGTCCCGAAAGTGCAATAAGAAAACCAAACGCGGTGAAATTCAGAAGGACATATTGGAGAAGGCAGTACAGCTCATCGATGGTGGAGAAAGTGTTCGAAAAGCTGCACAAATCTTCGATATTTCTTGGACAACTCTCCATAATTTTATCTCAAGGAGTAAAGTCTCCGACCAACCGACACTAGGATATTCTAGGCATAAAATGGTATTCTCCGAAGAGCAAGAACGGGAGATGAGTCGTTATCTGATTGATGCTGCAGCTATCTACTTTGGTCTCACAGTGAAGGACTTTCGTAAGTTCGCTTACTCGTGTGTGGAATATTACAAAATTCGCTGTCCTGAATCGTGGCACAAAGGCAAGATAGCAGGTATAGATTGGTATTTTGGATTCATGAGTAGACATACTGAGCTTTCCATTCGTCGTCCAGAATCGACAAGTATTGGAAGAGCAGCAGCCCTTAACAAAGAAAATGTGAATCTCTTCTTTTCTAAATTGGCAGATGTAATGGACAGACACTAACTTGAGTCAAGCTCTATATGGAATGTTGATGAAACAGGTGTTACCACAGTTGCACCAAATCAACCAAAAGTTCTTGCCGAACGCGGAGCAAGAAATGTGTGTTCTATTACATCGGCTGACAGAGGGGAATTAGTTACTGTCTGCACTGGTGTATCTGCATGTGGACAAGTGATTCCATCGTTTTTTATATTTCCACGTGTGTACTTCCAAGACTACTTTCTTTCTGGCGCACCTGCCGGTTCTTCCGGTGGTGCCAGTCGTTCCTGATGGATGTCTGCTGAACTGTTTTTGTCTTTTATGCAACATTTTTGTAAATTTGTTCGACCTTCAGTTGATCGTCCAGTGCTGCTCCTGCTGGATAACCATGAATCTCATGTTGATTTTGATGTTGTAAAGTTTTGCAAGGAGAGTGGAATAGTTTTACTGATTTTTCCGCCTCATTGCTCTCACAAATTGCAGCCACTTTATGTGTCCGTGTTTGGACCTCTGAAATCAAGAATTTCTAGAGCACAGCAGCACTGGATGAGATCTAACCCCGGTCACCCAATATCCATTTATAACATACCTGGAATTGTAAATGAAGCATGGAACGAATCTATGAGTGTCGGTAATGTGACTTCCGGGTTTCGGAAGACAGGGATATTTCCCTTTAATGCAGATATTTTCTCTGAATCTGATTTTAGCCCTTCTTCAGTTACTGACAGGCCAATTCAAGACGTAGAAAACCAAGAGCCTAAAACTTCTCATCAAGAGCCACAAACCGCAGATGTAGATAGTCCAACGCAATGTGAGCGGCTACAAGTTGTAAATGAAGAGCCTCAAACTCCATGTGAGCGGCTACAAACATCAAGTAAATCTTTTCATAATAATTTAGGAGCTTTTAGCCCAATTGAAGTCAGACCGCATCCTAAAGCTGGTGAAAGAATAAAGAAAAATTCAACAAGAAAGAGGAAGAGTGCTATTTTAACGGATTCCCTAGAAATGCAAGAAGCCAGGAAGAAGAAAGAAATACAGCCAACACAACGAAGAAAAGAAAGGATCGTAAAGAAAAAGAACGAAAAGAAAAGTAAAGAATCGTTTTGTATTATTTGCCTTACGAACTGGCTTACTTCGAAACAGGAAGTGTGGGTTCAGTGTACTCGTTGTCACGATTGGGCACACGAAAAATGCATCGGTGAAAACAGCGTCTACTATGTTTGTCATAATTGCGATTCAGATGATTCGGATTATGTAATTTAGGGATGTAATTGAAAATTCGATCATTTTGACTGATTTAGGACCTACATGTATAAAGGCTAATGTAATTGTTATTCAGACATGTATATATCTCTCCAGATTCTGTTAAATGGTTTTGTATGAGACTTTATTAAGGTATTCTAAGTACATTAAATATTTTCAGAACTCATGTTTTGATTTGAAGAAGTTCAGAAATGACGAGGCTAATGAATAATTATCGTCGCAGAAACTTTCGGCTTCTTAGATCAATCAATTAAAAAAGGAATATTGCTTGATCAGAACGAATATCTATTTAATTATTAACATAAATTGTTTAATTGAATTTCAAAAAGGTAATTAGCTTATCAAGAAGAATAAGATTTCTAATATATAATATATTCCTTATAAAAAATGCTTGATACAGAACAAGGCCATTTAGGAAATGTTCTCTTTATTTATTACAACGGGTTTTTTAATAAGCATTTAGTGGACCAATCAACCCCAAGTAGTGGGCCAACCTCCCCGCCATTGGGGCAAGTTGGCCCGAACAAGTACCTCTATCTGAAAGTTAATTAAACCTAGTTATCAGATATTTCATAACTAAGCAACCAAAACATAGTTTTCCAACGTCCATAGGTTTGTTCTGGTGCATTAAGTATTCAGAAATTCCTTAACTGTTGGTACTGAGAATTCAAAATTCAAAAAATGGGCCAACCTTCCTCATCTTCCCCTACAATATATATGCCATCGCGTCCTACCACTCCTAAAAAGTTGTAAATTTTGGTTGTGTTAATAAATGAAAAATTGAAGCGCTGAACTTTATAAAACAACAATAATAACAATTTGTCTGGTACGAATATCTTGCTTATGCGTTTCAAATTTGATTTTACACATCCACTATTCATTTCAACTGTTTTGTTGCATTATTCAGTTACATGTAGGCTACATGTAAATCGAATTCAGACAAGAACAATGCTGCATAATTTACAATTCTACTTAGTTTTATTCAAAGCATAATTTGTGTCATTGTTGCATGATATAAAACAGATCCTACAGCAGTGTACAATTTCTAAAACTATCATGCAAATACACATGCACTTCTATCAGCAATTTTCTCTTAAGTAGGCCTATTTTGCTCTGTAAAACGACTATCTTGTTTATGTGTACATGTTCAACAGCTCATTTCGTCATGAAATAAGTCACCAAATTTGGCACGCTTTGAAACACTTGTCGCAAAATGCCACACTGCATTTGTACCATTTCGTTCGTGAAAAGCCTTGAGCCAAGGCGTAGCAGCTGCCTAGATATAGGCCTACTGTCGTTGCGCATTGCCACCGATAAATTCTGACGTCGGCTTCGCCCATGCAATTATTTTTTATCTTTTTCAGAGTTTATAATCATCAACCTCATCCAGACCATGATCGTTAACTTCAGTGGGTGCCATATGTTGCTATTCTGAAATAGAAGAGAGTTATTGATAATAGCTTTCGCATGCACCGTGTAATTTTCATTATTATGCCTACCCAGTATCACAAGAGACGAAAATAATCAAATATGTGTCTTCATAAAATTAACATGCTGGTTTATACTAGGAATACAGCTATAGCAAACAACTACGAAGCCTCATAAGCAAATAGTTGTGCAAGTGTGGCTAGAGTGTGTTCATCGTTTTCAAACCGTGGGTGGGCCTAGTGAGGTCGATCTTGATCTCACACTTCATTATCTTCGTATACTTTCCACTCCATTTGCAAAATGTAAGATAATGGAAGAGCCAAACATCTGATTGCTCACAATTTTGCAGTAAAAACCAGTGTTAATACAGGGCATTCGATAAACATGTACATATTTGGAGGTACATGTACAAATTAAGCCTACTTGATATATCATCGTCAAGGCCGCCTTTCTTCCTCTTTACCACTGTGTGCACTGTCTTTACCATCTCATAATGCGGGCTATATCACAATTTCATCCTCTCCATTGTTAATTAGGTCATACAGCGCATGAATCGCTGAGGTTTTTTTATCTAAATGACATACTTGTTCTGACATTCACAGCAGTGGATTGCGCGATGGCATATATATATATATATATATATATTCCAGTACTTATTGCTGTATAATTGACACTGAACTAAGTCAAATTTGAATATCAGACCAGTGCACAGGGTTAGAAAATACGCCAAATTAAACATACATGGACGCGAAAAGATTATGAAAGTTCAAAATTGAATATTTTGCTTAACTTACCAAAACAAAGAATTTCTTAGCGCCATTTTGAAAAACAATTTGAATTTCCCGCCAAATGGACGAAGATGAAAGATTGATTTCACATCACAAATCTTGAACATCGTCTTAAGTTATGTTTTGTCAAAAAGAAATGATCCGAAAAACAAGTTTTCACGGTGAAAATGAAGCATAGATGGAGGCAAGTTACCTTGCATATATATATGCCACCGCGTTTAATGGGTTAATGACAAAATATAGGGACAAAATTTTCAATACACGTATATGATTTTTCTTCAAATCTATTTCGATTGTGTCAATTATGATGTAAGCTTAATTAAGCAAGAAATATTGTCAGATTGTCAAAATAAGCTATATTTTGTGATCTAGGACCATATTTATTTATGGGATATATTTGTCCCATTAGGGTAGTTTTAGATACGGATTTTCTTATTATCAGTATTTCTTAGACAATTAATATAAATCACTTCCAGCACATTGTTCATTCAAATTATCGTCTGTTTCACCACATCTAAGACTTAAGATTACAGCAATTGCAAAGAGCTAGTGAACAAAGTATAATTTTGTGTATTTGTTTTCTTCGGGAAGTCTAGTCATGTTCTGTTAAATTCAGAAAAAGTCACAGCACGAACAGATGGACAGAAAGGTGAAAGGCAAAGCTGATATAACCTCAGTTGAAGTTCCAAGCATGGTGAAGCATATTATGATTGATTTTCGTGGCAAGTGCAAATTTGATGAATTTTTGATTGGCTTTTAACAGCAAATGGTTTCCTGCATGTCAAGAAGATAACTGGAACAGCAGTTCAGTGCATCTTGAATTTCAACAGCATTTTGTTAAAGAAGTGATTGGATCATAAAACTATCGAGGAAAATTCATTGTCTTCTTGATCAACAAGAAAAATAAGTCCGGTTGTTGTAGGCCCATCTTAACCTACCCATTGTATATAGGGTATAGATACAGGATGTAATACGATGAGCGGATACGCCATAAACAGCTTTTAACAAATGCACATAACAAATTTTGTGATCCGCATACAGCTTGCAATTGCTTTCATGCTTCCATCCAAGCAGCTGCTAAGCTGAAAAATACGGTAACGACTAACATTCTATAGTGTTTGCTGCAGTTTCCACACTTTGCAGCTCAAACCCTTGCAATTCACATGCAAATTTGAACTTGCAGTTGTTTACTGAAAGCCTTCACTGAAGTCTAATTATTAATTTGCAGAAAAAATGAATATCTTTTACGAGGATATACCACAGAATAGTTTGGCATCGACATTTTGTTTGGCATTGAGCGATTTACTGTGCACTTCCGTCCAATTCTGTTCTATTTGAGCTGAACGGTGCATTTACATCTGACAAATACCACATTACATGAAAAGTTCTTGTTTTCTACGCTAGTTAGCAACATAATTAGCAGTTACATGAGGATCCTGTAAAACTCATGCAACTCGTGCAAAGACATCCATCTAAATTGCATTATTCACGATCAACAAACTATGTCATCGCCCTTCAGGCTGGTGCATAGACATGTTGATCTCGAAAAATGCAATGAAGATGGTTACTTTGCACTTGTTGCGTAAATAACTATTGGAGGGGAATTTCTACACCCTCTGAGACTTGACGGGGGTTCAGTAGACCCCCTATGCCTGTCTGTCATACTGCTACTGATTCCATTGAAATGAAATATCATATGCAGAATCATTGTCAGAAATGATGATTTTACATGGGCATGAGCCGTTGACATACCGTCGATAGAAAAAGTGAGATAGAAAAATATGGCTCCGGGGTCCTCTTGACACCTTTAGATCTCTGAGGCCTAAAAATGTTGGCTCTTAGGCTAATCATGCGTGACCTTCGTCATATTGCCTACATGTACTGCACCGTAAACTCCTCGCCACGAAAGCTGCCACGCATTCGCCACGAAACGAATGATTGTTGCCGACTCGTGGCAGGAAACTTGTCGCCACTAGTCGCCACTAGCCGCCACGAAAATCCGCCGAAGATGGGAGACCGCTTCAATCATTGAGATAATCACTTAAAATATTCTACAACATCGACATGCTGCTTGCTAGAAGCAGATTTATATAGTTTTATGAGATTTCGGTGAATATCTCTCGATATTCTAGTATTTGCAATATTTTGTTTAAATGTCGATGTGAATGTGATGAAATTTCTTCCCCAGTGTCGCCACCAACTCGGCAACACTGACCACGAATTGAAACAATCGACTGAAATTAGCGAGAAATGAACCAAAAGAAATATTTCAATATTTCTGAGGAGTCTGGTGAGTAGATTGTTCAGCTTAATATCAATTAGGAAGATAATTTGCACCGTTTTAGACATGCAGACATTTGTTTTGATGAATATGTTTTTGAGCAATTTGAATGGAAGACATTGTAGATTCAATGTAGAATGTTGCACTGTTCTATATGTGAATCGAATACATTCGGGAGACATGTGTATCTTTCACACGCTAAAAGGTATCTTGACAACAATTGTATTAATCACATGGTCAGGTAAGAAAATCAGTGATGATAAACATATTAAATTGTAGATGATAGAATGTAAAAGTTGATGTAGTCGGATTTTTTCATCTATATCAATTACTTCATGTATACTAATTCTCCTTCTGTAGCTTTCCATGGTCGGGAATGAGACAACTGCTTTCATGCATTTTTCAGATAAAGTAACTGAAATTCACCGAGTAAATTTATGTTGAAAGTCTAGATAGTAGTCAGTGGATCAAGCTACGAAGACGGTTGCCTGATTGCATCCCCACCATGCTGACTCGCCGTGGCATTGCGGTAGTGAAAGCTAATTCGCTAGTTTGATTTCAGATTTTGCATGAGGCCAACTAGGAGGGGTGGTCGATAATAATGCGCAGGGTACTCGGTGAATATCCGCCTAATTTTCATGAAAGACGTTGTAACATACACCTTTTGTACTCTAATGTTAACTAATTTTTATGCAACACACCTGCGCAACACAACTGTTGTCTTAATTAACCGCGATCATTGTCTGATATACAATCTATCTATTCAAGTAGCAGATGTGAAATTTTCTGCTGGTGATTCCCTTTCCCCCTCTTCATCGCCAATCAAATTCGACAGATCGTTGACAGTTGAGGGTTTGATAGCTCTCTCGATACACGACGTTCGGAAGAGCTATTCATTAGCATAGCCGAAAGTAAGCGAGTAGCTATGATGTGACGTGGCGTTGACTTGGGCTGTGTTGTAATTGCTTGAACTCACTAAGCAAGTATAGAAGACCTAGTGCAACTCAATGGACAAAACTTTTCAACTAACTTCACAACTTCTGCAATGCATTTCATTTCATTTTGACTATGTGGAGAGGAGGATAGCTTTTGGTGGTCAGCTGAATATCAAAAGCTCCAAAATTCGAACTTCAAAAGAGTGCGATTCATTTCGTGCAGCTACGTTGCCTTGATACACGCACCAAAAAGTTATCCTCCTCTCCACATAGTTAAAAATGATCAATAACGGAGGATTTTTTCATCCATTTCATTTCATGTCGCACATTGACGCCATTCAAACACTTCCTAAAAAAGTGAATTAATTTCAATGCAACTTTTGAGGTAGTGGACTATGTATAGATGAATCTATAAAGTGAGACTGGATACTCCAAAGTAGCACCTCAGATAAAAGTAGCGAATAATCTATTTGCAAACCTACCGCACGCCCCTGCAGACAAGGTCTTTCAAGATTGCTTTGATTTATGGCTTTCTATTCATCACAGATTTGCCGAGCTGAAATGTATAGTGCAAATTGACACTAACTTTGCATAAATTGAGTGTAGTTGCTTGTTGCTTTCGATTGCAAAGATGTATTGACAAAGCGAATCTCTTCGGAATTTCATGTTGCATGCGGAAACTATGATTATGCGGATAATCATAGAAATCCGACGCTCAAATGTAACAAAGGACTATGAACGGACATGGATATTGAAAACAGTAGATCGTCATGGACATGCGTTGTCATGACAACTGTACCTAAACGATAACTGCTTCCAGTGGTTGATAATAGGATGCAGGCAGCTTATCAGTGTATTTTGTAAATTTTCACAGTTAATGTCATTTCTCTTCATATATATAATAGCATTTTGACTAAATCTCACAAAAGATCGTCTTGCGACAAAAAATCTACAACTGCTGCTAGTCAGTTTCATATCATTCTTTTTTCAATTAAAGAATATTGTAGCATCTAAAGAACCTTTTCTGGTCTATGATGCCTTAAAAACATAGTTATTTCTGTCGGTGTCTCTTGTCTGTGGCCGCTTCCCTCTATGTACATTAGAAAAATTTGAGTGCTTTCAGAGAAGGGCTCATAGCCTGATCTGCGGTAACGGATGCCCTTGTGAGAGTTTCCACCGATTACAGAGCGTTTTAGAGAAGCCGGATTGAATTTTCTCAAATGTTGTGAAATGACTAATATCCCCTGAAACGTTTCTTACCTCGTCGTCTCCCTCGACCTGGCCACGACGAGTTTTTTCCTTGACTGTGCCAACAACTTGATGAATGTCAATATAATGAACGACGGTATTAGTGCTGATTTCTTTGCTTGTATCTTTTGATTTTCAGTTATTTGAAGCATACACATTTCTACTCTACCGTTGAAAGTTTCAGTAATTTCATTCTTCATAAGACCTAGGAATCGGAGCATAGTCGCGCAGCTGAAATTGCTATCGACCAACAGCTGTTGGCCATTCTAGTCTCACTAACTTAAACAAAGCAACAAGACGGATTTATGTGGCAACTATCTAGACATTTTCTGACGGTTTTACTGTAGGTTCTGTCAGTTTTGATGAAGAGTGTCGGAAACATGTTTACTAACGAAATATCAGCAGAGTTGTCCTCCTGAAAATATGGTTTTCTGCCAACCAAGGTAATTTCATGAACTACAAACCTAATTAGAAGACCTGCACAAATCTAATGGACTTTCTTCATACCCGTTATTCATTTGCCATAATTGAGAAGGGTCCTAATGTCCACAACCTACGCAAACTATTATATTCCTAATTTGAATTTCCAGTGAACTCTACAGTGACAATTTTCGTGCATTCTTAATAAATGTTGTCACAAACGACAATGCAGTTTCATGAGGTTTGATAAGTTCAGTCATAATTGCTTCCTCAGACTGAACCATCATGACTCTGAGAAAGCAATTATGCGAGTCTGAGAGACAGAAGAACTCAATTTACAAATACGATTCATATTTTACAACAATATATTTAAAGTTAGATTTTGTACAGCTGAATCCATCAATAACAGCTTTTATCCTTCAACTTTTTTTAAAGCTTTTACCTAGCATCTCATTAACGATTTTTTGTTATTTGAACGCAATTTGCAAATACTTGAATACTTGCAAATAATTACTGAATAAAACATAATAAGGCAATGGTTAAATGACAATGGTTAAATTATAAGGCTTTCAACGAACAATGACATGATACTAAAATGAGTTGTGATGCTGAAATCGATTCCGCCGGTCCAGCCTGATCACTTAGTACATGAAAATGTACATAACATGAAAACAGCACTATGGCGAATCAGATGATGAAGTTACATTGGATCCGAATTGCAGTGGAGATGAGAAAATTCCGCTCTATCTTACTCAGTGGGACCTAAATGACTAGATCAGAGACCTGCAACTCACAAAATGCAGAGGATCTTGACACGTGCACGTGCAGCCAGGCTGGGTGGTGTTTTAAACAGATTGTTTAAGACAGTGTTTAAAACACTTTTTAAAACATGATGAAAAAACATGTTTTTTAAGAGATGATTATTAAGCAGTGGCTCTAGCCCTTTAGCTCAGATTCTTCCCTAAACGTTGAAAGTGTGTTCAATTCTTTCCCCTAGACTAGCAGGTCTCTATTCAAGTTTTAAAAGGAAGTCAAAGATTGTAACAACACATATTTTCAAATGAAGACGTTTCAGGTAGCTGATCAGGTTCTATGTGTACATGGATTGAGGAAATGTTATCAAGAAAGATGACAACAGAAAATCTTGTGATCAAAGATGATGGCTGCAATGAGCCTGGTGCTTTCATAAAATACCCGAATTCAAGGCGTCAAATTCGTGATTTTCAATTTCAAATCGACACTCACGCTAATATTAAGTCGATTTCTCTTACCAAATCTGACGCCGCCATCCATTTAATGAAAATAATTTTCGACAAAAAATTTTGGAGAGTTTTTTACTCTTTACCAAATCTTAACGTTAGGCCACATCAAAATGGATCACCTATCACGTGGTCAACTTTATGTTGCAATCATTTGAAAGATCATGGACAATGCTTGCCTAAATGCTTAAATGATCATAGACAAGATATATTTCATGTCTTGAATCTTGTTTCAACTATCCTAGACAAGTCAAAAGTAGGCCTATGTTGAAACTGTGGGAGATATGGTTGATAAGTGGAAAATTCTGTATGTAAGACGACGCGTATAAGCATTTGATCGAAAAACGAATGACAAAAGCATTGGAACCACCGATAGACTATGACTACTTGCTGCAAATCTGCATAGACAAAGTTGACGATGACCGCCGAGCAAACACATTTGTTTGGAGTCGTTGGTGTTGAGCCTGCTGACTTTCCGTTCATCCTGAACTTTGTAGAGGAGGCCGCTCAGAATAGGTTGAAATCCTTGGTTAGAATCCTAGGTTAGAATCCGTTCAGACGGAACCATCTGGAATGGTACTGCTGAAGTATTATTCTGGCTATGGTCGAATTTCAAGTTGCTGCAATGGGCCGATTGACGCATGAAATATTGCGGAGGAATCTCGGAGTTTTTGCGGGAAAATGCGTTTTCTTTGTAAACAACTGAACAGATGTACCACAAAATATTACTGTATAACAATGATGGTGGATTTATTGCATTACGAACTTGCTCTAAATTTCTTCAGCATCACGCACTTTGTTGTTTCTTTAAACACAAAGAGTCACTTAATTTACTTTATAATACTTATTAATAATGATCAGCATTTGCATTATTTCTTAAATGCATCACTTTCATGCGATGTAGGCAGTAGGCCTATAGTCATATATTAACTAAACGTGTGCTATTTCTGTAATCTTTCTTTAATGCAAATTCAATGTCAGTTATTGTTTAGTATTACATTTAGTTCATACATAAGAAATGCCAGTCATCGGATTGCGTCCTACACAAATTATTGCATCATCTCTTCGAAATTTTTAATACGCAATGCATGTTTTTACATAAAGGTGAGAAATGCGGGATGAGACTGCTTAGTCCTCTTACTACGTGTGTAGTAAGTAGTAGGATGCTGACACAGATGGGATTATGTTTGCTATCTTATGTGGGATATTTCAGGGTTGGATTTTGGGTCTTGGGTCAAGCTTAGGTTTGGGATGATATTGGATGTACCCAAGATAGTAGAACCAAGTTTGGAAAAATTGACCTTAAGAAAATATTTCTATACTCTAGTATGAACCCTAAAAATGCTTAATTTCTGATTAAAAAGCTGACGGTCGATCGTTTATGGAATTTTCTATCAGTTGCCATTGATTGTCTGCAAAGCTCACAATTATGGGTATTCGATGTTGCATTAAACACACTGACAAATCTGACTTACCATGATGCATGTACACTGTAAGTTGCATTTCCATGAAAGTCTATGTATTTGAACGTGAATAATATGATTTCAATACACTTGGGTCCTTCTCAATATTGGTTGATGGCAGACTGGCATACATTTATAATAATGCCCGATATTTATCTATTTATCGATAATCAGTGAATAATGGAACATGAATTGATATCTATAGAGTTCACTCTTGATACTAAGATGATAGGCAAAATAACTAGCAAAATGGCTGACATTAATACTATACAAGATTAATAACAAAGTGAATAAACAAAATTTATAACGAAGGTTAAAAGACGTCTATTGCATTATCACTCCAATCGTCCAAACTTCTATGAGCAGTTATTACAGAAAAAATACTTCTCACCAGATATACCACAAGACAGATGCGCCCATTTTCCACAAAGGCGTACTCGTCCATGGGTTGAAAATCAAATGTAGGCCTGCATGTATGTGTGCTAAAACAACTAAGATTGGTATTATCAAGCGTATTTAAGGTAAACAAATGAGCTGAACACGGAATATAAACATACATTTTTAATGACTTTTATAACGATACGTACATATAACATGCAGGTGCTGCACGTATGAAAGTAGCCTACATGGAATTACATGCGTCGTAACCTTACTGGTTACTGGTTAGTATACAATTTAACAAATGTTTAATAACAGATAGGTACACTTCTGTCTTTATTTTCTATAATGTTCAAGAAACTTGATGTAGGCCCAATTCATGAAAAGTTGGCCAATATTGGTGCATAATCTTGATGATTGTGGTCTTGGGTATACCCATTCCCTTACGTGAGACCATACTTATACCGCACTTGATGACACACTTAGATGTATTTCACAAGTAAGTAAGTAATGCGTTTATCGTAAGAGAATGATAATCATTTGTACAAAGATATAGATTAACAAAATAAGTAAGATGACAAATCGAAAAATCGCTTGATTCCACAGAAATTACAGAAAATGCAGCAGAATACAAACACTAATTAGAAACTTATTTCACCATTCGTCAGCATGCATGATCATATGAAAGCGGAGTTTTGTCGGTGATGTCAAACACGGATTCAGACGAAATTTGTTAGAACAAGTCATTCACAAATCCACAAAAGCATGAAGTGGGTGAGCAGGGGACTGTCACTTAAACAAAAATTTGCAAATCAACTCATTGCGCATGCTATCGAAATCAAGAATTACTGAGCATTCATTACGGAGTATTTAGTTACACTATGCTTGAGAGATAATAAGGACCGGAATGCTATAAGATACGTGTATATTTGCTGGCCTTTGACCCCGAGGACGGCTACTGTTCTCCTTTGTTGGCTACCACTGTTTCATGCCATTAGCACATGTGAACATTGCAAAGTTATTAAGCAGTTAACTATCTGCATGAGTTAGCACCATATTATCTTCTTCAGTTTTTAGCATCATCATATTTACACGAGTACATGCACAATATCTGCATCTAATGAAGGAGGCAAATAAAATCGCAAACTCGTTTAGCGTCATTCATTGTATATGTGTACATACTATTAAGGTGTAGACCTGAAGCAAAATTAAGTCTATAGTGTTCAATAGTTGTAGTAGTCGCATGGTTTGATTATGGTGCTTCCAAAATACATCAGCACTTCATCATTATCATGCTCCTCGCTTGTTCTATCAGGGAATCTAAATGGCTTCAAATACACACAGCCGCATTTCGAAGAAAGACCAAAACTTGTCGCAACATAGTTGCAGATCATTGTCTGTCCGTAGCCTTTGCTGGGTGACCTTCAAAAGGAAATTTTTGTTCATTAAGAGCGCATTATTTTGTCCAATACATCGAATACCCTTTACCTGTCAATAAATGTACCTTCTGGTCATAAAATAACAAAAAAATACTTCCTTCCTTAATGGGTAAAATGTGACTAAAAATTAATGAGAAAGTGGAAAAATGCGATGTTATTAAGAAGAATTCAGTACTGAGTGCCCTTAAAATGAAAACTTGCTAAATCTTGGTCTGCTGCTCTGAAATGGTCTCAATTCGTTGCATATCCATTCATGCTGCAATTGAATGCAGATTTGTTCTTTTTGGGCGAGGTATTATGACTTTATTTGTTCTTTATTGTCTTTTGTGAGCTTGAAAATTCGTATTGAAAGAGAAGTACTCAATTACATATTGAGTTTCTTACAATCGAAATAGAATTTCAAAAAGTATTCCTACTCTCTTCCAGATGTGCCTTAATATTTTGCAGGCAGATGTCCCTGCACTAGATATGCCTGATATTGTGACTCAAGGGAGGAATGCACCAATAGAGCTAATAAGGCTCGTTGTATTCTCATGCAGCCCTCACACTGACGACGTTTTGATTTATAGATGTAGACTTTCAGACATATTCAACTATTCTCGAGCTAGATTGACATCTTAGCTGCAGCCTCACAATGATTTATGATCAATTTCCCAATCATTTCAAAATAGCTCGCATGAAACCACTCATTTTATTAGAGCGCTTTCATAAGGCCATTCTTCATCCATGACGTTTCTGAGATTTTAATTATTTAGGCTATATAAACACTTAAGTAGCCGGATATTTGTACCTAGAAATCATTAGAAAGACTGTCAAAGAAGAAAATAATTAGGAACACAGAATTTCCATTAATTTTTGGACAATTTCTGATTTTTCAAAATGAGACAACTTGCACAATTGACATTTTGATCTAAGATCATCCATATTTTCTTAGTAATTTGTCATCTAAATGACTATAGCAATGTTTTAATCTATAATATATCTATGATTGACAAAAGAATTCCAGTATACTAGAAAGATAATCGAATTCCTTTATTCCATAATTACATTTCATACCGGTTTTAGTAAAGTCATACACTTGCTAGTGACAACAACAAAGAACAATGACTGTGCATTTTTATACACGGATGAATTACATGAACAGATGATGTTGAAATAATGATACAGACGAAAGAAATGACAATATCTACAATAAAAACATAGGTTCTGACTTTAAATTGCTGTTCATTAGTGTTTTTTGTGCTAGATTTGATTAAACGTGTTTCAGCAATTTTTTATGACGTGTTTGCCATAATATTTGAAAGTTTTTGTAAACATGTGTCTATGTAATTATCTTTCTGATGGTGTCTGCCTTTTAGATGTTCTTTTATGCGCGTGTCTGTGAGTCTCGCCGATGCAACATGCTTGGCAATGTTCACGTTCATATTGCTAAAGTAGGGAAAAGCGTTCGTTTAATGAGACATTATCCTGGTATTGGCAAATGTTCTGTGCTTTATAAGTAGTGCACGCAATTTTTATTTTGGATTCTTTCAATACTCTATTAATGAATGCTTCGATTTCTTTTTTATTTCTTCGCGCGATTTTCAACATATGGTAATTTCCAGAAAACTTTCACTTTCTCTTCGTTTGAATCTTCATTTGCTTCTACTTTTCACATTCTTTGAATATCTTTTGTATGAAATCAAAATGTTCTCAAATATGCGCTAACAAACTGATTACTTTCATCACGTTTTCGAGGCTCATTTGCTAATTTTGGGAGATAGAGTGCTTTGATAGCAGTTCGTTTGTAGCTTTCAGGGCTATAGGCCATTTTTGAAGCATGTACGAAGCTATTAGTTTCATTTATTCTCCATCAAGTTTGCAGCTCATCATCTTCGTTTACATACACATTCATATCCAGAAAGCTCAGCGGACCATCTTGAGGATATCCCATAGTGAATTGAATGCCATCGCCTATGCGTTAATTTGTTTGAGAAATTCTTCAGCATTACGACGACTATTGAATATCGCAAAAACGTCATCGATATATTTTTTTATATAATTTTGGCATAGATAATTGTTTTTCAATTTTACTGAGACAAAATTTTGCCATTGAAGAAGCTAAACAAGATCGTCATCGGTTTGACAGTAATTTTCCCATCAAAAAGAATGGAACTTGAGTGCAGGAAATTTCAAGTAAAGATTTTAGAGTCTTCTTCTTCAGAGAGACCGGAATTTCGTCAAGCGGAATCGTTTCAGCTATATAATCGATGGTATCATGAACAGTAATGTTGGTGAATAATATGGCATCAAAACTGGTAATATATGCATTACCGATGTTATCAAGCTTAGTGTCATTTAACAGAGATATTGTGAGCACAAAACTATCTTTTGTCGAAAACTGAGTTTGCGGTGCAAGGGGCCTCAAAATTTCAAGAAATAATTCAAAAATGTTCTTACAATATGCAAAGAAGTGCATTTTCTTCATCTAACTTTTCTCTGGATACTTGATTACCGCATTGACGTTTGTCATTGCATCCCTGATGTGACAATGGATTTGTTTCTAAGTTGCTATATCAATGCGAAAGTACGCAAATCGATCTGCCTTGTTAGTTAATTAACATGTTCACACCAACTGAATGCAACAACTGTGCAAGATACTCTACACTGTGCAAATTCCCCCACTTTGTGAAATAACTTTAGCGACATGCATTCGTAAAAGTATAACGGCATCAGCAAGTTTTAAGTCTTCACGTCTTTGGCATATTTTGTATGAGGTATCAGTTGCTCGATTGACGAATACGGCATAAAAGAGGCGATTTAAAACGGTCTATGTCGGTAAAGGCCTTTTGCGGTCAACAATCTAATAAGCGAGTATGAAAGGCCTGTGACAAAGGAGGTGGACTACAACCGAAAGACAGTTTATGTGCAACGATTCAATAAGCGAGTGTGAAGGAGCTATGACGGAAAAGGCATTTTATGGGCAACAATTTAATAATCACATTACACAATAATAGTCTTGGATAAACAAATGTCAAGGATATGGTAAACACAGGTACATAAATCATTAGTTATAGACGGAATTCAAGAAAATCTGGGACGAATATTTCTGTCAATGACACTACTTGTACAAACACTGTGATTGAGTAATTCGTTTATTTTGGATGAGTTGTAGGTAATGCAACTGTTCTATAAAGTTGATTCAGATAATCAGATCTGAAAAATCCATCAAATAGACTGAATATACCCATACTCAAATGAAATACTGACCATTCGGCGCCAGGTTGGACAATCCCCGACGTCGTGAACTCATCAAAACATACTCATGAAAGACATCCGTGGTGGATGAACACAAGAATAAGCAGGAAGTAGAAATATAGTACCGAAGGTGTGGCAGCACATGATCGAGGGGATGTAATACTTGTTTCTACTGCGCTATATGTCGCTGGTTCCAATTCTCTAGTGGTCCTGCATTCTACCAGTGGCGCTTGGAAGGAAGTTGGTCGAGTCGGTTTTAATCCATAGCTGAATGTATTCAAAAGCTGTCCTACAAATAGATATCTCAAGTTTGTTGAAATGTAATCATGTTCCAATTTTAAGGTCTGCTGCTTCACTTCGGGCACGTAAAGACCAAGAATTCCACATCCACCAGTTCCCGTGACATCTTGTGAGTATCCCGACTTCCATTCACCAGGATATCCGCAATTACTGCCTCTGAAAGTGTTCAGCAGCTCCACACTTCTTTTATCTTGAGGCGTAATCACGAGTTGTTTGATGAAGAAGTCGTAGTTTATGGCATCGGAATTTGTTTGGGATTGGCTGTGCTTGGTAAATTGCCCACGGGCATAGATATCATAGAATGGACGCAGACAACGCTGATCATGGTAATTGAAGTATTTCCCTTCCCAAGTATTATTTGTGCGACTAAAATGAAGTAGACGAGTGAGGAAACGGCCTTGTCGTTGACTTTCGCAGGTGGTACTGACCCATCGACCATAAGGAACACTCATGAGGTATTGTGGAGATGAAATTATCGGAGGCGAATTTGTAGTGGCTCGTTTGATTTTCAAGCACGTGTCCACGCAACCAATGTTCTACAAGGGAAATGGATTTGTTATCAATCTGCAAATATACGAACAAAAATACTATGGGGATACAGGTACAGTGCACTCTGGATTAGCGGGAGAAATATCAAGATACATTTTCGACACACGTAAAACCTTCCGAAAACTCTCCTTCTGAAACGGGAGAATGTTTTTGTATTTTTTAGTAATATAGCTGTTTTTATGAATAAATAGTATAATCTGAATAAATTAATAAAATTATAAAATAATATTACAAATATCTTTTATAATATAATTATAAGATATAATAATCTGAACTTCTGTATTAAGTGATTTTCGCTTGTGTTTCAATCAAAATCGTAATTGTATTCTTACCACTTGCTGTTCTTATTTATGCACTGTGGCAGTGCAGCATAACAAAGAAATCATTCCCTGCTCCAAGACACGGTCGCATTTCATGAGAAGGAAAGCGATTTTATAATTGAACCTTCGTTTTTCTTTTGGTCACCAAGAAGCAGTCTAATGCAGTTACTGTTTACAAGTAATTGCTGCTCATCTATTTATACAGAATTCGTAAGAATTCATTTATATACCAGTTCACAGCGCAGTGTGTCAATGAGCCAACACGCGTTCTATCCTGAGGAGAAGGCTAAACTCACCAGGGCTTCTGAAATTCCCCGAGTTGAGAAAGATAGAAAATAGTCGACATTAGATTCCTTTCTTCTCTAGATAGAAGTTTGATTTCCTTTCACCGTTGACCAATAAACTTCAACTCTTGTTCTGTACTTTGACAACTCCTTTCAACAAAATAAGTGATACACTGTTTTTGATATTCATAATAAATACAATATGCTTACCTAGATGCTTTTCTACCTTTAACCATAAAACAATAGAAGCCTCAAAAGTCTGCGCTTTTCTTTGACTGTGTACATCTCTGATAATTATTGAAATTAATCTATCATTAGTAAAGCATTATTGATTTTCGAATAATACAGTAACAAGTTCACACAAAATGCTGCTGCTATTGACATATAATAATGAAAGCCGTAATCACTAAAATGGCCATAATGAGATTCGACAAGGAAATCATAAATATTCAGCTAGACATTTGGTACTTTGAAATGAAAATGGATAATCAGCATCGCGAGGAAATAATTTGTCGTAGCATTTTTTATATTGATAAATAATCTGAAAATCTGTCATACTTAGATTAACTTTTCCTTAAGTTCTAAATTTGAGCATTTCGTGTGTTGAACATCCTCGTAAGATATTTTATTCAATCAAGATATGACGGCTACTGGTATTTAATTTATAGGATTAAAGTTTGTGACATCCCTTGTGGTTCATGGGTTGCATTCTTTTCTCGTACGAATACAGGATGAGCCTGGGTTGAGAGCAATCATCCTATACAAAACACTGGAGACAGGTCTATTCTAGTCGACCAATAATAAAAATAATCTGGCAGTGAAATTAGTGCAGCAATATCGCACAATGGATTTAACTGCGCTAGTTTACTAAACAGAATTCTGCCACGAATGCAGAATCTCAAGAGACTTGGCGGACTCTCGGAAGTTCCTATATTTCTTTGAAAGCAAATCATGAGGGAGTTGAAATTCCTTGTCTGGCAAATTTTGAACCGTCTCAATCGAAAATAAAGTGTTGCACTTAATAACAGCGCGATATGTCGTGCAGCAGTGTGTTACATTGTTTTGAATAAATTGGCAAACTTTGTTAGAAGGCGCATCATCTTTGATCACAAATTAGTTTAATGATGTTTAAGAAGTTGTACAGCCGCAATAAAGAATGTTACAACTGAATAATTGCATGTAGACTTTGCAAAGGAAATCAAAATATCGATACAAAAAGTTATGCTAAGTGAAGAGAAGCTCGCAAAATGGTCTTGTTGTAACAAACGTATTTTTCCAAATAAAAAGCATATGAACTAACATTTGGTGGATGGACTTTTTTGTGAAAACAATACTATTCAGAGTAAAGGAAACATGATACATGTATATAGCGTCTTCATATCACATTTTTTGGTTCTCGTCAATGGTGAAAATGTTAGTATTTTTGAAAAGTTGCTTTTTTGTTATGCATGCTACTTTTTTGCTTTCGAGATTTGATCGGTCAGCGGTAATTCAGTAAATGATCATAAGTCTTTGAACAAAGGCATGTTGTGCTCAAATCAATCGAACGCCTCGTTCATGAGTTGAAGCTAGAACACGCATAGGAATTGAAATGAGCAATTTCCCAATCACTTGTCAACCTGATTTTGATGACATGCAAACAATGACAAAGGGTACGTGAAGTATGGAGATTCTTTTTTCTGCAATGCAATATTGGTTGGTACTCTAATCATGCTTCTGTTGTTGACATTTAAAGGAATCATTGCAAGATTCTTTTCTACAGTAAAAAAACAGTTGCTATATAGCTATTCACCACCAACCCGAAACGCGGTCTAAGTTTGTATTTGAAAGAGTGATCAAAGTTTGATACATTGTTTGATACAAATGCCTGACTTTAAAGGTGCCGGAGCCTGTCCGTGCTTCACAAGCACATCTTCGGCTTCATTTAAGGATTGGCTGTGCTCCAGAATTTATCAAAAAGCGATTCCATTGCAATTTATTTATTGCTTTGATCATAGAGATCAGATATCTATGATATTGTCATCTCTTGTCTAGAGAGGAGAATAGATGACTAGGATGGCAGCAGTCTGGACTCTGACATCGGGTCTAGTTCAGAACTTCTCTTCCTTTAATTTAAGATAACATCTCACTTAATGACGTGTAACCTACATTTTTCATGCAGAATAAGATACAAATGAGATGTCACCTGTTTGAATATGAATGAAATTGGCCCGCTAACAAAGCCTGTAAATGATATGAAAGAAAATTTTAATAATTCATCTTGTACCCACAGACTTATGATTCATTCTTCCATTTTGTGCATGATTAATCTTTATAATCCATTGCAAACGATCCTGAACAGAGTGATATTCCAGCAGGCTTCCAGACGATTATACAGGCGATTTTGTGATTTCATCTTTATTTGCTAGCGATGTCATTGATCTTCATAAATTGATAATCGTTTCCAATAAATTATCTTTCATGTTATCAAGAAATCAGTCTCATTCTATTAAGCATCCACTTGTTTACAAGCTAAGCAAGAATTTTCTGATGTCTTCGGTAGACATGGCAGACATTTTGTGACTTATCGTTCACATTTATCATTGCAGTTACAATCATTTCAGGTACAATTGATTGATGCGATGATATAGCGTCAATAAGAGTTGGATGTTGTCGTTGCATACGTCCAATGTAAGTAATTATTAAGTATTGAAAGTCTTCCTTCTGATGGATCCACAGGCAGAATTGCGAACCATAAACACCACAGAATTATATTGTTTAATCGCATCACTTTGCTAGAAGTGCAAACTGATTCAAACAGATGGCGCATGCAGGAACTTAATAAGTGGGCAAACAGAAATTTTTAATACCTTGCAGAGATAGGAAAAATAGTCGTGCGCCGCTTGCGGATTGCTCTGAATTCCTTCAAAATGCTCCTATCACCACGATTCCTTCAGATTTGAAGAATTCAGATCATTGAGCTAAAGTTTTCTCGATAATGTTGGGCAGTCCGATCATTATTAAAAAAATTGGCAGGCGCACGAAAAAACATTCACAAACTTCTGTGTAGAACTTGACATCGACTGTGTCTCTTTGATGTGTAATCCGGTTGATAACAGTCGCTGAAACTTCACACACTTTGGCGTCTTTTATGTTGAACTTGCTGCTCATTGTTCGATTGCTATGGTATTATGTCAGCAGATTGTGTCTTTTCATTAACGTTACATGTTCCAATGTTTCCTTTCTAGTCAAGCAGAGGAAGGGTAGACCTGTCTAATTCTGTGATAAACACTGAATGACACATTCACTGTTTGACTATGCTTTCAATTCATTTTGTCTCCCTTATGAATACATGTTGGAGATATTTCATGTCCGCTCTAGATAACATGGATATCTAATAATCCGATCTCTATGACTGTCATAGAATGGTTGCCATTAATTGATTGCTTCCTGCTATTAATTGCAGTTATTTTTGATAACCACATGATGTTCTCGGTCACCATTCTATCGATCCACCAACCAATCTATTTTTCTCAATTAACAGAGAAATTTTGTGATTTGCACATGTTGACGCCTTAGACATTTCAGTGCATCATGCTGTGATCACTTATTTCTCAAGCATGGCTGGAGTTCCCGTTCCATGTCTCTTTCATTCAATAGGACCATTCGTCATTCTATTCCTATTCATTCTGTTCCTATACAATTGATTGTCAATAATTGAATTGTGGTTACTTTGTCAATTTTTGAATTAAGTGCCCGACCTTATGACTTTTACGTCGTGTGGTCGAACCTCAAAAGTGTCATAGGAAGTTGACATGGAGCATCATATTGCTTCTGCAAAAGTAACAATTTCATCAGCGTCCAAGCCCTCCCCCCCCCCTACAAGAGTAGTGACACTTGAGCTATATCTTATTCATTTGTGAGACAGCTCTATAAATGATCACTAACTTCTTCACATAAATTCGTGAAGTTTTGCGGGAATTTCATTTTCATTGCATAATTGAGAAAGTATGTAGGGGATGATCTCGACAGTTTCTCATTGAAGATTCGTATGAAGAAGGATGCTAACGCACTATTTGCATAAATGACTGACAAGACTCATCAGAATTGAATGTCATTAGGCCTATCTCATGAACAATCTTCGTTTGCACTATACTTAAAAGCATAAACACGCTGTTGACGTTGTACTTCACAAAATTGTCAATGTCTAATTACCCTCCATACATTTTTGTTGATGTCGTCTCGGTATTTTGTAAAAAGGATGCTTATCGTGCACCTTCGGGGATGAGAATAACCTTCATATTTTTTATGCGCAACTTTAATCTTCTTTAAACATCCATCTTGTTCAGGTGACGCCGAAGCTTAGAAGTGTTTTGTTAGGATAGCCGCTGTAGCATACAAATCAATTAAGTAAAATACTATTTGGTATAGTAACATTGCACTGTTGTCGTGGAGTAATGTAATGCCAATGCAGGAAAGCCGTTATATGTTTGATATCGAGCATTTGTGGTCTGCGAGTTCATTGTGGATGGTTTGCTTCATTTTTCTAAGAGAAGACTAAACTAATTAAAAGTTCAAAGAAATATTGACTTTTAACGAACAGAAAATTCAATGCAGAATATCTCAAATCTAGATTAGCTGCATCATTTCACGTGTCATCCACGTACTTTGATCGAGGTTCTGGATATCTATCTAAACATATTTTCTCAACAAAAACAAATCCGAACTTGAATATTTACATGTAGTTAATCAATTTAATGATTTGTGAATAGATTTTCATATGTACAGTCCGTTTCACGCTATTAGGGACACTGTTGAAAAAAATTTTGTTTTTAAGCTTATATACTAATTTATTTATTATAAACTAACAGATAGTTGCTTGCTATTTTTTAAATGACTTTCTTGCATAAATACAAGATTATTATAATGATAAGGAGACAGTTGCGCTAAATGTGCATTCGCCTATAGGAGAAGGGTGTCAGAGAATGCTGTCAGCCACTGATATTTGCTGAAAAACGAAGTATTATGTTGAGATGCAAAGATGGTTGCGTGTAATGGTGGTGCGTACAACACATCTACTGCAATGGCAATTGGAGGGAATATTGATTAATCATGCACTAAAGAGTTGTAAATGTTGTCAAATAATGTTGTAAATAATATCAAATAAATGTTGTTTTATATTTTTAATGACTTCTTTTCATTATAATAATCTTGTATTTTGGCATAAAAAGTCATTTCAAAAATAGCAAGCAACTATCTGTTATTTTATAATAAATAAATTAGTAAATTAGTAATAAATTAGCAATAGTAAATATTAATAATAATTATTAACAACAAGTAATAAATTAGTAAATAAGCCTAAAAACAACATTTTTCAACAGTGTCCCTAATAGCGTGAAACGGACTGTAAATCTCCTAAACAAGTATGAGCATTATGAACTGGTGAACTAAAACCAGAATCTCTTGGATACACAAGTATGACAACGCATGCCAAAATTGGGGTGAAATTGTTAGGATATGTAAACAAAATCAAGTGAACAAGCAACTACATGATATTGTAATTATGCATCCGTCTAAATATTGGAGAATGCTAATTTTGACCTATGTACTTTGTACCATGAAAGTTTATACTTGTTGACAAATAGCTTTAGGAAGCTTTATTTCTAAGGCTCAATAAAGGACAGTAAGATGCATAACAAATGTGATATCAGTTGACGTTGATACTTTCTTCGCAATATAATTTTCAAATGTACATTTCCTACATTTAAATTTGATAATTATGTATGCATAATAATATGTTGCCCAACATAGAGCTTGATTGATTAATTTTCATGTGATTACACCAAATTAAGCTCATCGGCTAAGCCTCGGAATTTAAATATGGACACGGGTGTGGGCTCTCATGATTGATATATTTTATTTACACCAGATATTTCAGCGCTATATTTTCTAAGTAGGTCCGTATGTGAATGTTGAAAAAAGCCAAGTCAGTTTTGAATCAAAGGTAGCGCTTTATGACTTTATGACGCGTTTTCCGACTTAATCATAGTCTGTTTACTGCAGCAGTCATTGAGACATTAGGCAAATGCTTAGTCTTATTCAGGTTGTTTACACTTATTTTCATGTTGGATTTTATAAGAATTATTTTATGTATCAGAGAAGATAGGCTCCTATTCATGATCTTTCTTATTTTATCTGATCCATAGAAAAAATCTTATAAAATCTAGCATTGAAACTACTGTAAATTTCAGAAAAAAATCATTTTGGACTCCAAAATCTCATATTTAATAAGACTTTCAAGATTTTACATGAGCTAAAGAAACAAAAGTAGGAAAGCTCGTAGAAAGTTGATCTCAGGTCAAATTTTTGATTATTTCTTCGTCTTATTAGTCCATTTGCAAAAGTAATCATCGCATTTAGTTGCAAAGTACAGTATATAATGAATTCTCCTGACAATGACATCATCTGATCTGGGGCTTTGCGGACACCGGTGAAAGTACAGGCCCCGACGTAGGTCATCGCCATTTTCCTCTTCAATGGTCGAGTATAGAGATTAATTTTCCGCCTGATAATACGGAATTTCCAGCTCTAATGAAATCAGTCATAACATCAATTGCAACAATGATTCCATCATGGCAGCCTATTTCATTGGCAGAATAGAATATTATCGAAGGTCATGATTACTTACAGGTATACATGAATGAGTGCTAAAATATGTCAATCGTGTAATCGACCGGTTTTCCAAAGTATCTTTGCGGACCAATTCGCCAAAATGATTTTCAGACATACATATCAATTATCCAATTTCCAAGGTAAACTTTTAGTGACAATATAATCTTTCTGTTAATTCCTTCATGAAATATATTACATTATTCATCTTACATGTCAATTTTATCAATGAATTGCTCATTTCAATATGAATATCTTGATGTACTTGATATAGAGTACTGTCTCAGTCAAATGTGATTGATAGTCATAGCATGCATTGCATCTTGAATATAATTTTTCAATTGACATAATTCAACCGGTCTGTAATAGGCTGGTGATTCCAGTTGACCTTCGGCGGCGCCGGAGCGGATTGATCTGCAAGTCTTGCCCAGCTTATTTCTATTATTTTAACACATGATCAAATTTAATTGCGTTTCGTCATATATGTAGGCCTATGATATAACAAATTTCAATACACGAGCACATCTTGCAGTATTGATGAAAAATTGCAATGTTTTAGCCTTGAAATAAACAAAATTGACAATCACTCGACAAATGTATATTACCAAGAAATCGCATCTCGGTCTGCTTGCTGTTCACATGACTTCAGAGAATTTCATTTATGTTTTCGTGAACAAAGCCATGCGGGTACTTAGATTATAGATCCGCTCGGAAAGCATGATTGCGATTTAACATAACACCGGATTGCATTACACTTTTAACTTAATATGTCAGATAAAGTAACTTTTAAAATGGCATCAACTTATCTATGTCACATTTAATGCTTCCATCAGCACCTGTCATCTATTAGCGCCATAATTAAAGGATTTTTGCATTACTTGTGACATTTGTACTCTTTAGACTGTAAAACGGTGCATTTTGCAACAGAAGGCTAAATTGCTCTAATTAACGCCATCAAAAGAGGAGGAATTCTCACTGTGATTTTATCACGAGGGAAAATTAAATAATTCAAACAATTTGTAAATACTCTGACCATCCAGGTACCTTCTGGAACCAACGAATACCTTTGTAGATATGGGCCTTACTCCAAGAGAAAAATGTTCGGAGCCAACGAGTATCAAAAGCTTTCTGTAGCCGAAAGTGAATTGAAACATTTCATACGAATTCATTCGGAAATAAATGATCAATGGCATATCTCCAGGGAAGACTGAAATAAATAATAATAATGTCGCCATCGGCTCGTAGAATCCATAGCTTTTGCAGTCGTGGACTCTGAACATTTGTCTCCAGAAATCTGACGGAAAGAGTATACTTATTGTATTACATTGTATTGCATTACATTATGTTATATTGTGTCACAGTGTACCTTGTTTTATATTATATTATACGATTATGTCATGCTATTTCATATTATAATATGTTTTGGTATATAACTTGTTTAGAATTCTTGAATCAATGGACAAATATAATTTTCCGTCAGATTTCTTATTCAAAATTAGATTAGTGACCAGCATTCAGGAAACAATGTAGTAAACTGCATTATTATTGTGCTGGAACAGACCACAAATGGTGTGTATACACTGGACAGTGTTTGGTATATTCATCCTTCTCCAACTTCTGAATACGTTCGCGACACATTCACTCTGCAACTTCGGTCATCCTCAAGAGCTGAAGAAGCTATAAAGTTCCTATTTTCCTTAATAAAAGTTACAGATAGAATTGCTAGCAGTCTAATACCCTATTCATACAAAACAGGAAAAGTACGACGGCAGTTTGATTGAAATTTTGTTCTGCTTTTCCAAACCATCAAAGCATGACAAGACGTTGTCAAAATCATATAATTATCAGCAAGGAATATTTGCATGCTTTTATAACTTTCCAACATTTTTTGATACATTTTCCATCAGGCAGAATAATAATAATTTATTTGAAGAAATAGAAAACACATCGACATTATTCTCGCAACTCATTTAGCTTGAAATATTGTAAACAATATTTCCTTTTCAACCGCTTTCCCTATAATGTATTTGCTAACGGCTCAGGAAGCGTTTGTAAATAGAATGTTATTTGCATTCCATTTTGTATTCACTTTGAAGTTTGGAAAATATTGTTGAATAAACGACAGATAAATACAACCTTTCATTGCACAACTCTTGCAAAACGGCATTATTTGATATCGGAAAGGAAAATATTTCATTCATTAGACCAAGTATAATTTGTTTATCAAATGACTATTACACTTCATCATACGACCCGCAGACATGTTTTGGTCTGAGGGCTTTAGTAGTCGTGGGCATATTCGAACCCTCAGTTAGAAAAGATATGGAAGTCATTGATATCGTCCGCTACCAAAGCAGAGATGAGCAAGCTACTGTACCAAAGGATGCACTTCATTTCGCATACTCAAGCGCATACATGCATCATCACTGTTTGGTAGCGAAGTTACTAGACACATAGGCCAGTTTTATAAACGAATGCGGTGTGATAATAGTTAAAGGATGGATTGTTGGGCAGCGCTTTCTTAGTTTGCCAAGTTCTTGTTTGTCTAGTTACTCACATTCTGCAGTGCACCCTCTAACCACAAGACCAGTCATCAGCTAAGCAATAAGAAATATACCGGCGTAATGAGATGCATTTTCCTAATGTCTAATTTTCCGGTCGGAAGAAGGAGCAAGCGTTTTTCATTTTCCTATGAGAAATTAAAACCAGATTTTGGTTTCCTACTTACTGTAATTTAGCTCCTGCTACAATATGATATGTATGATAATATGTTATCTTATCTATAACATAGAAATATCTGTAGTATCATGTGATGATAGAATGACAAAATGACACATTCAGCTGAATGTCATTTCCCTTGTAGCTGAATCAATGTTTTAATGTTCTCATCAGAAAAGTGTCATTCTAATTAATATTTAGTAAATTTCATGATACTTAAGTATTAAGATCTCTAGTATCGTCTAGATGGCATGCAAGCACAGGAATAAATTTGCAAAAGTTTAGGCGAACCCATTTTGTAGATTGATCAAATATCTTTTAAAACTCATCAGCATAATCTGCGCAAAAAAGCGAGATCTTCTGGTGTCAAAATTTTCACTGTCCGCAATAATTTTTTTAGTTGAATCTGCTGCTACTTTATCAACCCTATGACTGATCTTATTGTCTTTCAAACTTTTGAAATTCTGTTTCAAGGATTTTCAAGTGTTGCCATTCGCCGCAGATCTCCGATGTTACGAACGTCGCATGCTTAGAAAATGGAACCTGCATAAGCTTATAGTGGAGGCCGATGATGATTTTGAAAACGCTAGGATTGAGAATTGCACCACAGAAATTCTCTGCGGATATCATAGACATCCGACTTCTATGAGCATGTGCCTCATGCAACAATGTCACGGTGATAGCCACAAAATAGTTTTATTCCCTCGCGATCAGAAGATCCAATTGGACTCAAGGAAGTAATCACATCAGCTGACTGTAAGCATCTACAACTTCGTCAGCAGGCATTGCTGATCAGGAAATCAGTGATGAGAAACAGATAATCGGATGATGTCACTCCATTGTAATTTATCGAGGCCAGTTCTCCTCACACAAAAGTGAACAGGATTCAGGTTGCCATCCCTCGGGAGAAAACTTTGTATAATGAATGCACATCAAGTCCAACACGGCGGCGCAATGAAAAGCAAATAAAAGGAAAGAGAGATTTATTGACAACGGCGCATGCAACATTCTGGACAGCCCATGGGACACAACTGCCACAAAAGTTCTTCTACTTAATCCTTGGAAAGCCGATTTCATTCGTTCAAAAGACCTTGAATAAGAGGTTGAATGCGGACTGATTGCATCTGCTGCACCGAGTCGTGCTTCTTTCGCCCCTTTGTCATCTTCCGGCGCTCATAATGATCCAAAAATCGATGGAGAAGGTCATTTCAGAAGAAATTATCCTCATCGTCGAACCAATTGTCCGAAATGACAATTAAACGGGATTTACATGACTTCAATGTCGTTTACTTTGCAGGTCTTTTCCCTGAGATTCGAATTCTCCTCATGAATGTCCCAGTATTTGCTTGTTGTAAAATGAGTCTTTCGGTGAATATTTAATTTCCGGTCAAGAAAAAGATGAAATCCAGAAATAATGTAGATAGACAATTTATTTGTTTATCCAGGACAGGTCAATTTATTGCCAATTGTTTTTGTTCACGATTTAACATTTGAATTCAAATTTAATAAATTGCTGCTATCTGAAAAGTCATGTGACTGACGATTTATGATAAATTTAGAAGCGATCTATATGTATATCCTAATTCAGGGCTTGTACACTCACATTTTGAATAGAACAAAAAAACGTCCGCATGTGTTCCCTGTCTTTCAACTACCTCTCCCGTCATATGATCTTACCTGTTTTTTTTGGCGTGAATTGGGAATTTTTCTTATTCAAATATTTTTCAATTCATTTTCTTTTTAGTTTAACTACGCATGGGCATATCGCATGTCGATAATCATGTAATCCTAGTGTTATTTTTCACCCATGAACACAATCATCTTAGGACGAGGTCATTCACCAGCGTACTTCCATTGTCCAACAGCATAGAAAACTCCATTTTCTTCTTCAATGGAGAAGATTCTAAGTGACACGGAAAACTTGCAAAATAGCTGGATTTTAGTTAAGTAAGAATAAGGTACACAATTAATTAATTATTAATTAATTAATTACACTATGACTTAAAATCAGAAATATTTAACTTGAAAATAAAATAATAGGCAAAGATGTGTATATGAGCCTGAATGAAAATTATCAATACCAGTATTAAAAAGCGTCATTTTAGACCCATGCAAAACATTTTATTCGACGAAATAAACAGGAAGATAATAAATGAAAGCTGTTTTTGCACAGTGAAGCATGCCGCATTGCATAGAACAATACCAATTTTTATTAATACCTATTCTATAAATTATCAATTTCAATAATATGCAATTTCTATTTTACCAAGTATATTCGTTGACAAAAAATTATGAAAATGATCAGAAAATAAAAAATCCAATGGTGGTCGCTTTGTTCCTTTTAGTTTCTCTGCAAAAAGAGCTTTCAAGCGTTGTATAATTGTTGGTGCAAAATTGTTCTTTGCCACGTTAGGGGATGCTCAATGTTGACCAGCTCTGTGAAGCTGGCATGCAAACTTACAAGAATAAATTATTATTTTTGCGGATGACGGCCAATTCTATCAAAGCACAACGTCTGAACGAGTGCATGAGCTCCTGCTGTCTGCGAATAACTGTCTTCATCAAGTGGAGGATTGGTTGGCAAGTAATCAACTGATTAATGAAGACGGAAATCTGAAGTGATTATGTTATGTCCCCAAAGCATAAGAATTCCAACTGAGCCGCTACCGCATTTTGATTATTCTCAGAAAGTGAGGAATTTTGGTATATCATTTAATCGAAACCTTGATTTATCGTATCACGCTATCAACTTGATTCGTCTTTTACATGTGAGTTGCGTCGTTGGCGCCTTATTCGACGCTATTTATCAACGGATGCGTGTAAACTGTGGTGTGCAGTACTATTCTTTCTCGAATTGATTACTGTAATTCAATTTTATATAACTGTTCAACGTCTCTTCTGGATAAGTTGCAGCGTATTCAAAACAGTGCTGAAAGATTTATCATGCGTATTCCGAAATACGACCACATATCGTGCCATCTTTCTGATTTACGCTGGGTTTGTATCAGACAATGGATATGTTTTAAAATTTGTGTTACGGTGTACAAGATTCTCCAAGGCTCTTGTCCGTCCTATTTGTCCGATCTCGTATCCACATATGTTCCTAGGCGATCGTTACGGTCATCTGATGATGACCGAATTCTGGAGTCTCGTAATTATCGGACTCGCTTTGGAAAAAGATCATTTTCCTGTGCTGCTCCCGCATTGTGAAATTCCTTACCAAGAAACATGAGGAACTGTGAATCCCTACACTCCTTTAAAAGATCATTGAAGACATACTTTATTTCATGCAATCGCTGACGTATTTATTTTTTTTTTACATGTAATGTTGTATGATTTTGTTGCGCCATGAGCTCACCCAGTAATGGCGCTCTATAAACATACAGTTGTTATTATTATTATCATCATTAGCTGTCAACAACATTTTGTTCATATCCCATGAACTTGCATACCCGCAAAGATAGAAACAAAGTTTGGAATGTAATATTCAAAGATCTGTTCATGAGGGAATTGCTTTTTTAAATTCGGAGTCTGTATGTAAATGTGGATATAAAGATTGTCACCGCTGGTACAATGCGTTGATGCATGTGCTCTATAAACATTTGTTCCTACTTCAACAGTATTTTTCAGATCTTTTCATTGAAGCTTCACATTCCATTAGGAATGCTACAAAATTTGTTTGATCGAAAATGAATCTTTCCACGAATATATCACTGACATCCGGTTTAGATAAAGAGGAAGGCAAATTTAGAAAAGTTGTACATAAACAACTTCCAATTGTGAAACAATGCTTGAGTTGATAACCTGGTTTGTAAAGTGGAAAGTAAATATATTTTCCATTTTCAATTTCGTTTGCAGAATTTGATTTGAAAATTGTGCTTGAAAATGTCAAATTAAAATAGGAAAGCAAGGAAGCCTCATAAGGTTTGCTCAGCTCACAGACAAACAAGTTTAACGCTTTGCATGAAACTTGTGATTCGGTCATTCAGTTCGTCATCTAGCGTTGAACCTTCGGGAACATTGTTCGTGCAGCTTTCAATGACAGGATTGTGTCAAATTGTAAACTAATTTTAACGGTAAGCAGAGTGAGGATTTGGTAAATACAGTTGTCTGGGTTTTTTTTATTAACTCCCGTAGGTTCAAGGGTTCAACATTTTGCTTCAATGAGTTTTTTACTTCAAGAATTGGCAAAAACTGCAATGTTTTAACGCCTCTAGATGGTCTGTCACATAATTTACAGATTGAACTTTCATCAAGCTGTTGTTTTAAACCATCGAATTTTGCTGAAACGCTTATTATCATATCAGCAGCATGCACACATGTGAAATGAATTCTGTAAATACCTGGCTCACATTGATTCTTTGTCGCTGATATGCACATGCAACTTGTGAATTGATTAAAATGATTCTGTAATTCATGTAGTGGATCTTTTGTTGGGAGTGATAGGATTATTGATGAATACCTATAGAAAATCATGTAAATTTATATGCACATTGGAACTGTTGTATAACTCTTTTCTCATTTCTTAAGGCCTACAGATGAAAAAAAGAATGTGAATATTCTTTTCAGGCAGTTTCTTGGTTGTTGCGATGCTTTGCAAATGGGCATGTGACAAGAATCGCGAAGTTTGGCGTTTGCAATCGTAAATATTGCTTGTAGACGAAGTCCAACGATTAGTTGCTTACGAAAGTTTCAGAACAATTCCTGCCTAAAGATGTCACACTGAAACGATCTACGTTTCAGGGATATCCAAAGATTCTTAGGGATTTTAAATCGGCTTTTACTGTCATCAGTACTGAATGAATGGAATAGTTCATGAAAGCATGATCTAAATTGTCTCAGGAATAGAAAAATCATGGTTTTATAAACAGGATTTTTTCAGCTATTGTATGGCATGTAATGCACTGCTGAAGAACAGAATACAATATTAATACGTATGCAATGAATGAATATACATTTACAGATAACATTTGGAGTTAACACAATTTTTCAATTTCATGCAATTGTCCGAAAGCGCTCACTACTCTGGTAAGGCAGTAGAAAATAGATGCGAGCTTCTGTAAAATACGACGGAGATTGCTTCCATCGTTTCTGGACACGTAGAGGTTCTGGCTTAATGATGTTGTACATGTAGATGCACTAAATTCAGAATATCTTTCGGATTCAGAGGTGTGTGGATTCAGAACCGCTTCAAACAAACACGCGGAGCGTGTCACGGCTCTTAGGAAATACAGGTTTTTGTACATGAAATACATACAAGAGAATAGGAAATGCATGTTTTTGTTGTTGTACCACCATTGAAGAACATTCAATTGATCAGTGGTGAAAACTTTCAATTAAAATTGATTAATTGTTTATTAAAAACGGGACCCGTTTTCAAGTGTGCTTTCAGGTTTTCCGATGCTTTCTGTGATCTTCATCATTTTAGACATTTGACGTTACGCCAAGGCATGGTAAATTTGCATAAAGCAACAGAATGTTCCAATTTGAACCTTCACGCAGCGTTTTGCCCTTTGCTAGATAGACTATGACCATCACTTATGGCCATAGCGAGTAATAAAGAGATGTTTCAAGCTCTGGAATGCCTTTATTAGTGGAATGCCAAAAGTTATAAATATAACTTTTGAGGCTGTGCATCTTAAATGTACAGGACCGCGCTTGGTCGGGTTTGAGCGTCCAGGATGAAGCGGTCGAAACGCGATCGTCCTGACCAAGTTCCTGTTGATGACCTCATTGAAAATAGTCAAATAATTTGTATGCATATTTTGTAGAATTTTATTTCACGTTTTAGCTTAAGGAACTAACATTAATTCTCTTACACACCTGGTAGATTTTAGATAGCGTAATCCCGCTGTGTTAGCTAGATCTGGTATTTTGATTGGAAACAGACCTGTCCTCTTATCATCTGAATAGGCAGACTGTTAAATAGGATCTTTTCAATATATAAGTGATAAACATAATTTTGAACAGAACGACTTACTCGCCAATTCATTACATATGAGGAGAGGAGAAGCGTTGTTTGTCCTTCTAGTAAGCATTTTTTAAAATTTTTAGACATTTTAGGATATAAAAATTTTCTTTTAAATCATATTTTGTACCTATTGAAAATTAACTAGTCATTAGCTTGTTTTTTTTATTTTGGTACCTTGACGCACTTTGCTACGTTGAATTTGAGATTGATACAATATTTTGCTCAAAATCTCACCTCCAAAAACTGTTTGAAACAGAATGTTTCTTTGAACTCTTGTGGGTTGAGTGAAAAGCAAAGTTAATATAGCTCTCTTCAAATCATTCAATCGTGTGATCATGTACCATTGTCTATGATGCTAAGCACATACATATTTAGCAAACATCTTAAGTCGACAAACCACAGAATTAAATATTTTGCCCTTTCTTTGCGTCAAATCGCAGTTAAATTGGCAAAAAGAAAACGGTATTTGACATTAGATTAAAACCACTTTCAATTTGGTGGCAAAGCAACAGATTTTGCACATCCTAGTTTAATAATGCAATTTTGTTGGACTGGAGCTAAAAGTAGTGAAATTCTTGCAGTTTGATCTCATTTCAGTGAGTCATCAGACACGAATAACAACTAGTCTGTTAAATAGTGCAGTATACCTTAAAAATTTTACAATGACGCTGAGTCAAGAGTTCATGGAAAGTGATATTATTTTCTAGTTAAAAATCGTTTTTGCCAATCTAACCGCGATTTGACGCAAAGAAAAAGGTCGGCATTACGGAAAGTGGTCTGTTTAAATGCTAATAAAATGAAAAAATCGCCTGTAACTGACGGCTAAACGACAAACACAGTGCTTTTATACGAGGATCCGTTGACAGTTAATTCATCAAAGACACAGAGACCTTTAGAAGCATGAATTCCTACTTCTGTTATCTTGCAAAGAGCCAAGCAGGATTACTATATGTACTAAACTTGAGCACATTATCTGATTTCTTCATCTTAGTTGATCTAATCCGAAGGAAAATCTGAATAGCGATCTGAGCATTCTGACGAATTTCCTGCAATCCATAGGCTAAGTGATGGTAGACTGCTTTTTGCCATTCAACCAATGTATTCAAATTCTCATTTAGACAATGGATAAGTTCCTCGTTGTGTTATTGAACAGTTATTCAATGTACTTCTAGCAAGCCGACGCGATGAAGCAATCTTATTCTGTGAGGTGAAGAGATCTCTGAAAATTGCGTTGTTAGAATTGTGTTGGATAACGTTGTTGAATCGTTGTAACGACTTGTTTGAGTAGCATCGCATAGCAATTTTATGAAATCTCTTTTCAACGTTAGAGAAATCATTTCCATTATCAGCAAGTCGATCAGAGATAGGCGGTGGACAATGGACGGAATGGTAAAGAAATCAACATTTATAATTGGTATGAAATTATGGAGAGAGATGTCAGAGTATTTCTGCAATATCTGTATTTCGGTTTTGAATATCAAACCAGTCCTGTCGGCAGACCAATTAAAAATAATAGCCGAAAACGTAATCAACGGTCACTCAATAAATGCTTAAACGACGTAAATATTGCTGTACAGGTGTTATTTCACTGAAAGCTAAGATTAGGAATACATCTCCCTATAAGATAGTCTGTAAACCTAAAAATAGTACATATATCAAATTGTTACAATAAATATCTGAGATAAGTCGGTTTCATAGCAAAAAATTGTAAATGCTTCAAAGAAAATATAATATATTTTTGCAAGAGAGAAGAGAGATTGCATCGTTTTATAGGCAAATTGCTAAAGCTCACACCAAAATATTCTTTTTAACATTTATTCTCCTTTCTTTTTACATACTATATCGAAGTCGAAATAATATTCAAAGTATTTTGCGCAAAGCATTTATGATCTCTAATTCGTTTTTAAGAATTTGTGGCGTTAAATGGTACACCCATAGTTCAAAAGATGCTTTGCAGCAATAATGCACGATTTCACAACATGCACGTTGCAGTAAAGTAGCAAGTATACGAACGGGTAAAATGCTAAGTAAAAGTCACTGAATTAGAATTTAAGCTTAGTTATCAAATCTACCTGTGCATAGATAGCAATTCCCACTAGAATGTACACACCTTACTCCACCGTCATGGCTGCTGTTTCATTTTTACGCAGCCAAGGAACACATGTGTTGAATGACGTTAAAGGTGCATTGACTCAATTGGATGTTTTGAAATTCTAAGTATTGAAAATCAAAGCTCAATCATTTTTGCTAAACTTTTAATTGTATAAAAACAACTAAAATGAAAATTTAGCGGTGAAATCGAATTGTGACACGCATGAAGCCTGAATAATACAAATAATAGTAAACAAATTGCCGTCTCACACAAAAGATTCTGCCTGACCTTTCCGGCAGACCTATTATGCACTGACAAAGTATGCCAATAATGAGAGGAGCGATGATAGAGACATACTCCTCCCAATTTCTGATTTGCTCTTAGTTAGCGATTGATTGATTATATTGCGATTCTTTCTCTTCTCAAACTTCCACTGATGGCAAAATCAATGGTGAGAGTTTAATAACGCTACAATTAGATAATTTTGTAGCAATTTTGATTTTGTTCGCAATGACAAACTTTTCGATAACTGATAATTGATCACTTCCTCATCTTATTCCATTAATTGTTTTGAAAAAGCAGAATGTGCTCCTGCGGGTTAGAATGAATATTGCACGAAATACTGAAGACTGTTCTAATTGCTTCATCACAGTACTTGCTTTTTGAGAACAGCAACCATTGTTCTCATTCCTTTCTTTCTAATTTGCAATGTTTTGTGTCTGTCTTCCCAGAGTGTTCCCCATACATGAGAACGATCAGTTCGAAGCATCAGTTTGGCTTCAGCGATGGCAATCATGTGCGTACTGTCAATGACTCTTTTAAAGCAATGATGAATTACAGAACACTCTGCGTTTATTTACAAGCAAGATGCTCAGTATCATTTATAAAGAGCAAACAAATATGTAACAATATCATCAAAGTTGACATAATTGATGGCATCTGACGGGAGGTTGTTTAATTTCATAATGAATCTCACTTCCGTTTGTGTCGTCTCCCCAAGAATAGATTAGCTGCTAAAAATATGTACAGTCTATTTGCTAAAAAATATTTACAAGTCCGAGCTTTCGCGAGCCGGCTCGCATTGTCAAGGTTTGGCAGGCATCTGCCAATAGCCGGCTCGCGAAAGCTCGGAGTTGTAAATATTTTTTTCAAACAGACTGTACATATTTGTAGCAGCTAATCTATTCTTGGGGAGACGACACAAACGGAAGTGAGATTCACTATGAAATCAAAGTTGAGTCTCTGGGCTTTGGGTCCACTGTGCCTAAGAATTGCTGGTGCCCGTCAAGAGTGATTGCTGCTTAGGAAAATCAATGTTCTTTGTATAATGTATTAGACAATTCAAGGTCAAGTGACAACGCAATTTATTGCTAATGATAATAAATGCAATTATTTTATCACCAAAACCTCTGCAAAACATGAAAAGATATGACAAAAGATCAAGCGAGTTATAAATATACGGTAGCGATTTCCAGTCCTCTGTGTTGTGTTAATCATATTGTGACTTATACTGTGTTAATCAATAATATTCTACTCTTATGTTGATATTTCAGTAATATATAGTCATTCATATTCTCATGACAAAGGGTGACATTTTTGTCTGCGATAATCACTGTTGTCTGTGATAGCTTGTGTGCAGCTATTTCACTATCAATTCATTTTAATTTGAGCTCCCCAGCTAATCGTGATCGGTACTGTTCCTGCATGTAAATTTCAGTCTACTGACGATTGGCTGACGCCAATAATCGTAAGTATCGACTACCATCAGTCCATCTTCTGACCTATAAAATCATGAAGTGGAAGAGGATGTGTTTCGAACTCACTTCGTACTTTCTACCTAATGATGCTTTGTTCCTCATATCAGAGAATTCTTTCATCATGCAATTTAAGAAAGTGATACTCATAATATTTGAGAAGAGATACCCATCGATTTAAAAAGTCAAATAACTTCCTATCAAGATTTTCCTGTAAATTGGGCATCTATTCCTATCGTCAAAGATATTTAAATCACATTGTTTGCGGAATCGACAAATTCATCTCTATTTTCACATAACTTTGACTTTTATTAGCAAGCTTGAAGATATTCCAGTTTTGAATTTGATGTTTTTTTCTAGAGACTTTCTTAATTATTCGAGGCTCATCCAGCCAAATCAAACCGAAATTCCAAGTCAAAAGAGATTATTTTGAGAATTTTGTTCTTTCATGTTTGCAAAGTCTGAGACTTATTATCTTTCTTAATTGTGTCAACTCTGATATTTTCTTCCTGCTAAAAGTTTGTAGAATATAAGTGACCTTCGAGTCGTCAACATGTCCCTTGTGCGTTGTTTTTCTGGACATTCTATGACCTTTATGTTAATTTCCTATTCATACTATGCGACCAGAGAAAATATTTCGCTGAAGACAAGAAATTAATATGAATGTTAATAGGAAAAGTGATAAAAAGTTTGCTTCTCTGCATCAAAAAATTACTCGTACAAACGCGTATTCTTTTACAGGGCTTCAACTGAAAACTAATAAGTTCGTGAGTCATTCGAGAATGATAATTTAGAGTTTGTTTACGGTGTTGATAATGTCACGATCTATTTTAAATGATGATCTGCATGGAAAAGTATATTGATTGCGTGAGTGTACCTAGTAACCTCTAAAGCCAATTAAAGAACTTAATATATTTGAAATGGAAAGTGACACGATATTTGCAACTGATTGGAAAATCGGTTCACCTCTGTACAATTTATTTGTGAAACAATAATTTGCAGTTATCGCTGAACTCGAAAAATACGAGTACAAGTTAAACCGGAGTGTCAGAACATTAGCGAAAATATAGAAAACAACAGAAACATTTAAATGGAAGAAGTAGTCCTGCAATCTTCTACAGAATAAAGCATTTGAGCGAAATGAGTTGTGCAAAACGTCTTATCAGAAATGAAGAATTACGTATCAAGCATCTTGCTTACTTGGGGGTTACAAAGAAGTCAATGAGTACTTTTACAATTCCAGCTTATTGAAAAGTAAATTGACCCAAGAGTCAATGCCTGAAAATGTTCGTATAGGCCTAGCCCAGAGTTGCATGCGGGCAAGATTTACTCAATGAAAATTCTTGTAACTTAGACGTTTAAAAAACAATCGAACGACCATGTCAAAGCACGTGTAGCTGTGGTACCATATCAAAAGTACACCAAGTACAATGATATATGAATCACAAGGTTTTCCTTGGTATTCAGGTTAATGATGGCATACTCATATATTACATGAAATATGCATGCCGTACATACATAACTATCTCATAATTTTGTATCTCATCTACTGTTCTACATATAGGCTGCTCCTATGAAGATCTTAAATAATGATATCGGAATTGTTTATAAAGTATCGCAGTTGAACAAATTCTGATTGTATTAAATTAGCGGCGATTTCAGCAGTCAGAGGTCTAGCCATTCATTCACACTGGGAGCGTCAAATTTGCAAACTATCTATGGTGCATGTACCAAGTGAACATATGCCGGTAGATGTTCAAGTGCAACATGGACATCTTCAAACTGCATAGCTTCACTTCATGAAAATTGCATAACTTCCTAACTTACGTAGTAAGTTGATAGATTTCAGCCTTGTTGCCAACATTTTATCGAAGTAAGGATGTACCATGGTAAATAACTGACGATTTCAAGAATATAATGACGCAGCCCGCGGGCTGCCCGCAAGTGGCTTGGGGAGGGTGTCACCATAGATACTTCTAGAATTTATGAACACCTTACATCGAAATTATAAAGCTCATATCACGGTTTGACGTTCTCGTATTCTCTTCTTCCTTCATATCGGCTTTGATTACTTCAAACATTAAAGAATGACGGCTCATCCCTTGGATTACACCTAGTAACACGCTGTCCTTTCACACTTGCATGCAATTCTAGAATTAGGGTAGCATTTTTGATGCACATGTAGCCGATTGTATGCGCCAATACTTGATAATGATGTCATCTTGAACATATAGAGATTGTTATAATGGTAATAAATGTGAAATATTTTGCAAACATTTTTATTCTTATAATGTATGAGAATTTACCATAGAAATCCGACTTTCCCCTTTATTACATTAGTGAGACTAGAATAGCTGACAAGAATAGCTGTTTGTTCACTGTCATTTCAGCCGATTACTTAAGCACCGATTTATGTCAATGCTGCTGAAGATCTGAAGAAGAATCAAATTACTGAAGCATGCGACATCGACAGTAGTGGATTCTTACCGTATATATTGAAAGTTATTTTATCAAAAAGCATAGTAATGGCAACATATTTGTCACTATGCTGTCAATTTGCTAATCATTTAATAATTTGTCTATTATATTCTACTAAAATTACATTTGTCCATTACATTCTACCAAAGATTTGTCTTCGGATATACATTTTTGAGAACTTTGAATGACAATGTTTTGTCTCAGAAGACGATAAAGTCAATAATTGCGTCTTATTATGGACGTTTTCAATATCTACAAAATTTAATTAAACGAATCCTCAATCAAATCAATGCACAAATTTCGTAACAATGATATCTCATTGCTAGGCTTTAATAATGCACATCTGTAGATAGGTACTGACGTGATCAAAACCAAACTTGATCTTTGTAAAGAGGAAAGATACTGTGACTAAAACAAGGAATTCTCAACGATGATGAAAATCATCCCAGCAGCCATTTATAATAGAATATAATGCTTACTCATTTAAAGTATTAATTGAAGTAGTCCTAATGAGGACTGATGGCGTTCTCCAACCCGCAAGTGTATAAATACAATGCTACTGTGACCATTGGATTAATCAGTTCTTCAAAGAACTCAATGGAGCTTTCTCGTGGCAACGAATTAAAGTTGATCAGCTTTAGCCCAATTTCTGGTAAAAATGGAAATCTTAAGACTTGCAACACTACTCATTCTTGCTGTTAACATACTAGCACCATAGCTTCCAAACACTGCCGCATACATGTTCAAAATATCTAATTCAATTCAGACGTCTAATATACTGTACCGACTACAGACTGCTGGTAGTGGAAATAGAATAGGACAATGGTCACCATAGGTTAAGGAAATTAAAAATGGATATTATAAAACAACAGGAGACCGAGGGATAAAAATTGGAAAGTGGAAGTAGAACATAGAAATACAATTATACTACTGCACCGAATACAAGTGAACTAATGCTACACACTATAACTAAGACTACACTGGGTGGATAATGGAGGTAAACAATAGAACTACAATGACATGTCGACACTCTACTATACCGAAAGCAATGAAACTATGCACTCTATACCTAAGACTACACATGCAAAATGCTATTTCTTGACTTGATTTTGTTATCGAAGATAGATACTGTGATGAAATCAAGGAAGATAGACACTGTGATTAAAGCAAGGAAGATAGACACTGTGATTAAAGCAAGGAAGATAGACACTGTGATTAAAACAAGGAAGATAGATATGTGATTAAAAACTAAGAAGTAAAATATCGGCGTGGAATTATTTGGAACAATCACAATAAAAACTTTTCATATCTTCATCACGAAACAGTTTTGCTTTCCTTTCATATTCGTGCTTTCATACCACACTGTATATTATTCATTTCTTTCGTTGCAAACTGAATGGGATTGCAATACTTTAACTGCATTGTTGTCTGTCGTTATTCCTCAGGTAAAATGCCCTTCGCCTGCCAACTTCGACTCACGGGCTCTAACTCACGAGGAAATGATCCCAATGCATCAACCATTGCGCCATGGAACGATCAATAGCTTTGAAGAACAACTTACTTACAAGTTGTAAGTGAGTACAAATCAAAACACCTGACGAACATCCACAGAAAATATGTTTGCCATCCATTTTGTCATAAATAAAATGGAAGTAATCAAATTTTAATATCTTGAGGGAGCTGCTATTCAAATGATGCGAAACTTCATTCCAACGAAGATTTAACAGCCACAATACAAAAACTTCTCACCGACGATAGCGAATTATTGCAAATGCTGTAACTCTTGTTCATCTGATCCCAAGCGATTTACTTTCCCATACGAGAATGGAAGAGAGACAATCCACTGTGCCAGCTTCAACCAGTGCATAGTGGAATCCGATTCAATGTTACTTATTTCTTTCAATGGATTCATTAAATAAATGAAACAAGAAAATTTGTGATTTTAACAAATACATAGAGGAAGTTCTAGCGATATATATTTGTGAACGGTTGCTGGTAGTATTACATCGATAATGCAAACTACACTGAAAACTACAGACTACCAAATCACTGAAATAATAAGTATGATAACATTTTCCTTTCTTTCGTAGCTAAGTTCTTTCCTTTTCGTTTTTACTACTTCGCAATTATAATCCTGCTTTCACAACGAAAACAAGAATAGTGCACTGTTTTGTGGATATATTCAATGAAGTTGTATTTCGTTGTTCTCGTTTTGTCGCATTCGCAGTAAATTTAGTAATCTGTTATAGCTCCGCAAGCTTTGGGACGCCTGACAATGCAGATGGGGACACCTGCTGAATTTCATTCGGACCACTTTTATCAAATGAAGCCTTTCAACATGTTTTGTGAATAAAGCATTGTAACATTCCAGAATTATTAGAATATCTAGGCACTATATTCTTTTCACCACGACATTTTAGGCAGAGTTGGACACGGTTGTCAGCATGGAAATAAATTGTTTATCTGAAGTTGACTAGAATAGAAATTGACTCAAGGTCGCGGCATGGCAGGGGAATTACGTTGGGGCATGAATAACCAATGGAAAGCTTAGAATTACACAGGTGAATGATTCTAACCCAATCATGGAGTAGTTGACAAATGTTTCTATAAGTGAAAACGCGTGCGATTTATGTGCCACTCTTGTGCATTGCATGAGGCTACATTTCCGTTCTAGAGATTTTATTGCTGTCTATTTATATGGATTTCAGGAGCCACGGGTAGACCCGCGCACACATTTACACTGGTCGGGTCAGAACCTTGAAGCTCGATCGCGAGTCGACCCGTGGGTCTGAACTGATAACATAGGCGATCTCTTTGAGTAAGATGATGTCGCTCATAGGTCTTAAAACATAATGTCTATCTTAGTCCCCGCCAAATAACAATTTTTTTTTCGCCACTAGCTCAACATAATTATTTAGTATATATTTTAAAGCATGAATGGGGCGTTGATGATCCTGTCATCTGAATCGTTACAGATAAGCAAACACTCTAACCCGACTACAAAAAATCTCTATCATCTATTTTACAAATCTCCAATAAGCCTACCTGGTAAGTGAAGTATTAGCGAGTACGTTAGATAATTTGCTCGTTTTTAAATATTCGACTTAGGTGTTTGATCATCCAAGACAAGTTGAGTAGCATCAAACTGCAGTCATCACTATTCACTGCATATACTGGTCTCAACCGATTTTCTTCATACGATGACTCAATCAAAATGATGCCACAAAATGGATCGACGTGCTTTAAAAGTACATCTTTATTTTTATGCTGGTGTTATGTGTGATGACTTTGGAATGTAATTGAAATTATGATTTGATTTCTTAACCATCGCACAACTAGGGGGCAGTAGGGGACTTTTGGCAAAACACCTCAGTTGGGAGAAGGTCAAGATATCTAAAAAAAGAGAGGTCACCTAACAAAGAACGATCATATTTCATTAAACGTAGCATTATTCGCTAGTCTTGCACGAACATCCAACTTGTCTGTCGGCAGGAAATAATATTCAAGCAACTTCATGAGTTGTTGCACGGTTTTGCTTGCATGAATTTCATTTGACAGACGAGCGAGAATATCAGATGCGAGTATAAATAATTTTCTATAAACTGGCAGCAAAAGTGTAGTCAATCCATTCCAGCTAAAAATAGAAATAATCGATTCTTTATAGATTTACTGACATTGATATGGGCCTAAAAGGTCAATAAACATCAATTGCAACATTGATGTGAGCGATCATTGGGATGCATCAAACCTAGGGGTATACCGGCGGGTCGGGTCCAGATATTTAGACCCTTGTCAAACTCTGATTTCAGGAAGTAGCAGTGAAGGCATTACCCATGAATATTCGACGTTTCGTTTTCGTTCTGTTGGCAACTAGAATGAAGGCTAGCTGCTTGGTGATGATCATTTCAGTTGCTTGTTAAGGCACTGATGCTACTAGAAGAATCAAATTATTGACACATGCAATAGGCCTACACTGTAAATCGCTCGATACCAATCACATACGATGGATGCATACCACAATATTTTTGTGGTATATCTTTGCATCTATTTGTATGCTTTGCGCATGATTAAAGGCCTTTGGTCAATAAAGATCGCTTTAAGGTTTCATGGCACTTACTACTGCTTTGTAAGTAGTAAGATAATGACATTTAAGAGTCAAGCTTGCAATACTGAATGTGATTTTAATACACGTTATTCAAAGGCATTTCATAAATAATCAATAAGTTTGTAGCCATCAACGTTTGTGCATTATGTCATTTTGAAATTTAGCATATGATCAATCCGAAATAAAAACACATTATAATTCATGAAAGCAAAAATAGTTATGTTTGAGATATATAAGTGAACACGGTTAACTAAAAGCCTTCGCTTGACTGAAATGTTGTTGGTCAACTTAATTCAGGGACTTGAGCTAATTATGAGTCGTGTGAATGTTACTAGACAAGTAGCAACGATGACTTACGGCATTAATTTCACAGCAAATCGAGTCTAGATCAAATATTCTAAATACCACGCTATCCATTAGAATGTATTTGACTGATGTTACTCAAAAGAAGTTATTTAACAGCAGTATGTGATACACATAATTTTTTTGCTAGATGTCTTAAAGCTCTACATACTAAAACCCATACGAAGTTCTACGAATTTGCATAGGGTCTCGTATATGAAACATACCAACAACTCGCATTTTATCGTAAAACAGCCAATCCCGGATAGAATAGTTCGTATTGCTACATACCAATCACATACTAAAGGAAGTGACTGTTCGCATGAAAAACATGCCAGATCTCTGTAAACATACGAGAATCTCGTATCAAATGTTAGTTTCAAATTGTATGTGAATCTTGTATATGTTTGTATGCAATTTTCGTATCCAGTGATTTGCAATGCAGTTCTAGATTCTTTCCAGAAAGCGGCATCTTATTCGGTATCGTTCCATTTCTGCTGGGACGCTCGATGATCACTAATCTATATATTCGACGTTATATCTCACGTTTGCGGAACGCTGGTTTACAGTTTTCAATGTAGAATAGGTGAATCCAACTTTTCATAAATAGGGAAAAATTAATAAAGAGCTAGTCTGATTTTTGAAAATGTGGATTGAACACTGGATTTACTTGACGTCTTTTTAGTGAAACGAGAAATTAATATTCTCACAAACAACTCCAGAGGCGACGGATCGGATGAACGATGCGTATCAGTGGTTTTTTAGTTTTTAGTGGTTCACATTTTAAAAACTATTTACTTGAAGTCTTAAAATTTCAAGTTAGAAAATCACATTCAGTAAATAATTACAACAAATGATTGTAAGATACAAAACTCATACCTCACATTCTAACTTGCGGCCTAGTGATTAATGCGATGCACTCGTGATCAGAAAGAATGGTGTTCAAGCCTAACCACAGACAGCAAAATCATCAAGAGAGAACAACTTGAAGGAGCATCACAGGCACCACAACTCCAGCAACACAATGAACTTGCTGGACATAGGGTATAAGACAAGAACAGCTCATATTCAACACTGGAAACTGCGAGTGATTGCTCTCGCTCGCCTTTCGTGAATTACTGGTCATTGACTCGGTAATTGATCAATACCAGACAGCCGGCTGTTTGGAGTCTACCGATCGCGCGGACCGGACATCCTCCGGTGCTATCTATCTAGATGCAATCAAGATTTTTATCTAAAATGCTTACACTTTATTCCTCAAAAAGTCGATAGCAAAAATGAATGGAAATCATGCATTTAGTTTACATTATAGTTATATTTTGCCCAATTGGTGGGAACAAACAAAATGCGCATTAGCGGATGCGTTACAGCAGCATTAGCATATTTGGTCTCTCTTTCTCTTCTTCTCGCTCTCAAATTTTCTCTTCGTTTTTTGCATTGCTAACAGCACTCCCTCACGAAAATTTTTCATGAGAACTCATGAAATCTAATGCGGATTCATGAGATTTTTATGAGAGCTCATGAGATTATCATGAGTCTCATGATATTCTCATGAGAAAATATTTAACTCATGATGTTCTCATGATGCCTTGATCGCGTTCATGAGAAAATCATGAGCATTTATGAGGTCTTCGTGAAAATTAGCTTATAAGTAGTAAGTTATGCATGCTAGCCGCGAAAGGAAATAACCATAAGAAAGCTTATTCAATCAATCAAGATCTTCAAGGCTAGTCTATAAAAGATAAAAATAAAAATATATAGGATGTATCATGGCGATGTGCAACAGCATTTCCTAAATGATGCATATATAATTTGAATTTGCAATTATCATTACTATGGAAGATGTTGAAAATAGACATATATACAATCACAGTTAAACATAAGGTCATGATAAATAGCGGTCTATTTTAGCGAATACTGAAATAGCGTTGTGGACATGGCATAACAATGCTATGGGGCTATATGGCTAGGCCAAGAAAACTTCAATAACTATATGCGAGAAAAATAAATTCAGAAGTATGAAAAAGCAGCTGTTAATTAATTTATGAGATTTTCATGAGAAAACGTTCCAAATCCGCATTAAATTTCATGAGATGTCTATGAGTAAAGATCTCAAAAAATCATGAGGAATTTTCGTGAGGGCTTGACTGATACTCATGTATAGATGATGTTCATATGCTCATCCATTAATCAATTGCAAATGACATTGAGTTTCCCTTTAATATGAACATGAACGATCAAAATAATTGAGCAACAAGTTCAGAAGATGCATTCAGAATAAGACTGATTTTGCAATTTCATGCTTTGCCATTTTTTCATCAAAATATCTTGTAAGCTATCATTTGCACTCGAATTTCGTCTCGACATTTTCATTGCTCAAGCTTCCTGATAAGGCTATTTGCAGAGCAAGATTTGACTTCTGATTTATGCAGTGCTGAAGATATCTCGTATAAACTATAAACTTGTCAACTTCTGACTTATGAGGCAACTTAGGATGAAGAGAAATTTGATTCGTGAGCTCAAATTGCATTTTCATGGACGATCTGATGGCTGCTTGTAGTTTTATTCAAGTTCTCAGTTTTGGAAATACCTGAACCTTGAAAGTCAAACTCAACAAACTGCACAGGGAAGCCCTGCGACTTTTTCTAGAAAACTATGCAAAAATGCTCCGTAAGTGCGCGAGAGTTCATGGAGTCCATGTTGAACTGTGGATAATATAACTTATTGATTCATAAATGCATTTACATTTATTTCTGCAGGCAGGAGAGATAACGTAAGAGCCTGTTGCTGTGTAATATCACAATGTAATCGATGTCTAATGTGGTCAAAATGATTTATCTGCATTAAATTGGAGGCAACTGCTGCAAAAGACAAAGTTTTATTGAATCTGAGTAAAGTATGGTAGATGCAATAGTCTCAATTGGACATATAATATATACTACTTTCAAATTTTAGAATCTGAAAAATTAGGTGATAATTCAAAATGCTCTATCTCCTAATCGAAACCGATGTGCACGTTCAGGTTTGAGTATTTTAATTATCAGCTTCGGAGTGTGATTGACAAAACATTCATGTGAATCGGAGTATAGTCAGTCGATGAGAAATCATCATCAAAAATGAGCCTATTTGCTATTTTTCAAAACAATTCAAATTTCGTCGACTTCCAGTTTCACAACGACTTGCAGTAGAAACTTTCTATTGGTTCTAGCCCCTAGCAGTTATTGTGCATAATGTATAGTGAAAATTATTGAGTTTGGAGTATATCTTCAGGTAGAAATTTGCCCATGAAATTGAGTTAGTTTTGAATGCAAAAATAAGCCAACAATCTTAGTCAATCTTAGTGATCACATCCGGCTGGAAATTGATATGCATACTTACCCACAATAGTATAATATACATGCAAAACATTCCGACGCAAGCCTATATAGTTTTTGAGATATAGGTCTTCAAAAAACGGAAATTTAAAAAAATGAGGATAGAAGATTGTTTTTTTCGAAAATAGTCTTCTTCAGAAGGCTGTAGCTCGGAAAGTATGACGATTAGACGGAAGTATTTGATTTCTGTCGGTTTCCTAACAAGAATAATCAGCTGTTCAAAATTAAAGAAAACCTGAGGACCTTCGCCACGGGGCATTTGTCGAATGTCTGTGGAAAAAAACATCTGCTTTTCTGACCAAAGTCTAGAAGTTCAAATTCAACTGTGTCACCGTCATCATGACCTATTTGAAGCCAAAATTCGACAACCCTGTCTCAATTGGATAACTCTTTATGAGTAACGACTGATCAGCTAAAAAGAAGCCAGTCCAGCTTTGTGACCTTTCACACCGCCGGCAGTTTGAAATGTGTTGAGCTTATACGTCATTTCATCGAATTTATGGCTTCTCTTGAAGGGTTGTGCCACAAAGTGCTTGGTTCTAGCATTTGCTTCTTTATTGGAATTAGCGTGAAGTTTTAAAAAATCAGATTGTTTGCAAGATACGTGTACATGCAAAAATTCAGAACAAAAACTCTTAAAGTAGAGGATACAAAATAAAATTTACTAATGGTACCGAGTAATGGTGCGTCGTGGGAACGCGAAACGCAAACCACACAGACTATGTGAGATATGTACGTATTTTGCAATTTTTGAAAAATCACGTTTCAGAAAGGTGAGCACAAAGCGACACTTCTTGAAACGCTTCTATTTAAGCATTTCGACTTTTGTCGAATTTCGGATTGTATTCCAGTAGATCAAACTCCATATTCAACTCTGCATATCAGTTATAATTATTCAGTATATTCCTATGCTGCATTGTCAATTTGCTTTGCATAAACTATTTCGAACACCTAAATGATTATTTAAAAGTTGTGTTAGAAACATCTTTGAGCGCAAGTCATTCATTTGACTTCCGCTCGTCCAATATATTTAGACCGAAACGTATAAATAAATTGCTTTTCTTAAGTCGACTAGAATGGAAATTGACTCAAGGTCACGGCACATCCGGGGAGCTATAATTTGGGGCATGAAGATCCAATGAAAAGATTTGAATTACGCATGTAATTGAATCTAGCCCAATAATACATCTGTTGACATGCGCATCTAAGTAAAAATGCGTGCGATTTTGGTGCCACTATTATGCATTGCATGAAGCTTATAACTTCAATTCCAGAGGTTTTATTGGAATCAATTTCTATGGACCGATTGATCATCCTGCCGGTTAGTCATGTGTCTCCTAATTAATGCCAAGTTTTGCCAAGAATGTCAACCAGTATCATTTATCTTTATCAGACCAGCTTTTCGAGGCCAGATTGTGAGAAAAGGGACCCCGCCAGCCATACGCGCTCAAACTAAAGAGGCCCTGACAACCACTGAGCTCGTCCTCTCTCTACCTCTCTCTCTCTCAGACCAAGGAAATCCCTGATAACTATTCTGTTCATCAGACTCTAATTTTAATCTTCTAGTCTTTCGAACCACCAGAGACGTATTCCTTTCGTCTCCTTTCCCACCCCTAAAGGCACTAATTGATGGGAGGATTATGACTTGCTACCCCGTTGATCTTTACCTAATGGATTCTCGAGTGAATATCTTCTTAGAGCAACAGTTGTTTTGTGTCAAAAATGCCATCAGCAGGTGACTGGAACTATTTATTTCGATTAATCGAAGAGATATCGACGATTGGAATGCAATAGTTTATCGCCTTCTCTTCAGTAATCATTTACGATGATAGGAGAAGTCCATAAATTTCTCGATTAGGGATTCCCCTTTCATAAGCTATTTTATCACCTTTTCTATTTATTGTGTCAAATGATTTTATCTCAGTCATGCGGCGTTCACTTCATGGCGGATTACATGAGCGTCCTATTAAGTAATTAGCGAGTGTTGCCACACCCACAGTTTCGGCGGAGAGAAAGATTTTGATTTTCTTCCAAAACTCGATCGAGGCATTGCTGCGTAAATAACTGAAATGTTGGACAAGTTAGAATAGGAGAATTTCATATGGTTTCCATTTTCCAGTATTTCCGTTGTTAACCTCCGTTGACAACTCTCGCCCGACTGGGCGGCGGTTCCACCCCGTAGTGAATTTTTGAATATCTTTTAAACCAAGCAAGTGATGGTCATTAGATTTATTGTAGCTTACTGAAGGAAAATAAATTTACCTTTGATATATTTTTGAATTTGAATGTTTGGAATATCGTGGCTTCTAATGTATATTGCGGTATCAATTCTTGATGAAATAAGTTGAGATTGCATAAAAGATTCTTCCTATCAATATAAAGATATTCACTTAAGCAACGTTTTTGAATTTGAAATTCAAATTTAAAAGAATATTTCTTATTATTTTTGTACTTTTTAGTTCTGCATATGCGCATTGAATCAGCAATTACTGAAAATTTTCAGAATGTTGTTACTTTTAGCCTCAGTGTCTTGATAAAAGTGTGGGAAAACAATTATTTACATCTGCATGAAGCAATTTAGCGTATTTCAGAAAATGAATTTTAGTGCGATTTGAGGTGAACTAAAAGCTTGAATTATTTGACCTTTGACCTCATCTAATGACAATGATGTAATCTCATAACGATTTATAATGGCCATTCTATGAACCACCTTTGCAGATAATTCGATTAATGCATGGTTCATTAGTTTTTTCTGTCATTTTCGATTTCAAATAGTGATCTGATGAAGATTTTTTGACCCTTGACCTTCACCCCAGCCCAGGGATGACCTTAAAAATAATGCTGTTTTCTGAATTCCCTTTCAAATCACTTTCGATTGATGTGTGTTTTGGCAAAATTGGTGCAATAGTTTTGGAGATCATCAGGGGGCCAATTTCCCCCCCCCTATGCGGCGAGTTTAGAAAAATACCCCAGCACGGCGAGGGATAAATGATCTATCCATTCCGGAGGACTTGTTGCACTTTCTTTATTATTGACAAGGTGATTGGTACTTCAGGATTTTTGGTGATCTTTATTTCTGCTAACATGTTAACTGTTGTTCACTTATTCTTTGATGAAAGATACCATTACTGGAAGCAATGATGCAATGGAATTTTTGTGCTCTAATTTAGATTATGTATTACACTGCCACACGGTGCATTTAGTCAATGCAACTGATATAAATGAATAAAGTCTTCGCATAATATACGTTATTGTCCTCTAAACTATGAAAAAATTTTCACAATATTCCTATTCGTGAAAATGATTGTTACTCTCCCATGCCATTGACATTTGTAATTGCACCTTTTCGGTTGATCGTCTTCAGCGTGCTGCTTCGAAGGATATTGTGTCACCGTGGTGGTTGTTTTCCACCTGAGCTCCCCAAGGTTCAATTTTGGGTACACTATTGTTTTCAATTTTTATGGGCGACGTGTCAGACTTTGAAGAGACAATGGTATTGTGTATGCATGCGCATGATGCCGTCATGGTGCATTTCGATTACCCTTGGTATTAACTCTGAATTTTGTTTTGATATCAGACGACATATTTAGTGCATGGGTAATGGAAAAAAATTGCTGCAAAATGTTGAGAAAATCTAGGTGCAAGATTAACTTTCAGTGATATCAATGTCAAGAACTTTGAGAAATTTGATCGGCTGCATCGACTTGCGATTCGCTAGTCCTGTCTACGTGACCGAAGCTGTATCAAACTGATGAAGAACTTCAATAATAATCCCCACCTTTATCCCCATTCAGAAATTTTTGATATGAGAAAGTCTATCTCTGCTATTCATCTTTCTCGTGAACAGTTGCCTGCACTCTGAAGATCATCCTCTTTGCACAACTGAAGCATTGTAAAGCAAACTCAAAATTCACGCAATGATGGAATTGTATAATTCTGCAACCAGGTCATGCCGATTGTATTTGCAAATAAGGTGTTCTATTACTATTATGATTTGCAAATATTTATTATTTTGCATGAAAGATTATGCATATCCGACACAAAATCTCTGAAAAATCATGTGACTCATTTGGATCGATTTGCATCCAAATTTTAAATAAATGTGAATCACTATCATTATCATAAAGTTCCAGCTTCCACACAATTCTAAGTATGGCTCTGGTTAAAGAAGAATAAGTACAAAATTCTAGTACACAAGAAAATTCATAATGCTTTTAAAAGTGGCATCAACATTATTTCAGAGACACGTGCGATTTTCTCACCACTTTCTTTATCTTGAATATAAAAACCGAGCAGTTAGTGAAGCGGTAAAAACCTTTCATCGCAACAAATGTGAATTTTCCATGAAAATATTTCAATGATTCATCTTCAGTCCCGTACACGGTGTGGAATCGTTGATTTTGCACCAAACCGAGAAGGCATGTTAATTATTTCAAGTATATTAATAATATTTCAGGTCATGTGAATACTTTCGATGGATCTTTTCGAATAGTTCACCCCAGTAGCCATTTGCTCGCGACAAAAGCAGTTGGTTTCACTGTCCTTTCTTTAAGTCAAATGAATATAAGTTTTCGTCGCGCCTACTTCTGTTTCTGAAGTCAAATTAGCATTTTTCATGACTTGAGAATATTCTTGATTATATTCAAATAATAGATATATCATCCGACACAAACAGAGAATTCAAATAACAGAAATCTGGAGCAGTTTTGACGCTGAAACAGTTTTGTGAACATTGCCTTATTAGACTCAAATATGACGGAAATCACAAACAACTGGCAGCCAATTGACATGGCCATCTATTTCGCTGATGAATTCAAATTCCAATAATCCATCACGTTCCGTCCGTCAGGCATGAGGAATGTAACTCCGTGTCCGTGAATGTCAAGGAAATTTCAAGCATGAAAAGATAGAGGCATTATGTAATCATTTCAAAAAAGCATTGAAGCTCGAATTTATTGAAGCACTGTTGAGAAACGGAGGAAACACAAAAAGGAGACTCAGTCGAGTAGTGTGCTGGATACATTTTACAAAGCTACCCTCTGAACAAAGGAAAAAAGGTCAATAAGTGTGATTTAATGTTCACTTTCTTGTATTATGTAATAACTTAAGTGCATTTCAGGGGTTCAGACTGTCCTGCATCATAAAATGAAACACTTGAGATTTCATGTTGTTGATTTCATAGAAAAAAAGTCAATTTCCATAGAAAAATCAGCTGCGAAATATAATTGATTGGCTATTGAATGGAGAATTTTTTCAGAAGTATGTTAAGTAGGCAAGCAGATAGGTATTTGATTATGTTTGAAGATTGAAAATCACAATGTCATCAGATGGAAACATATATTGACAAAATCTATATACAGAATTTTCAAAACGCCACATTGTTAAGATATCAAACAAAGAACATGGACTGGTTCAGTTGCCGTCAGATAATCAGCATATACGTGTATAACGAACTGGATATTCTTATGTTGTATCACCATTTTCCCATGAATTCGTCGAAAAGGTATAGTCCAAGCACCGGACCATGCGGCACATCCAATGTAGTTCTGATCACTGAGCCACGACACCCACTTACCGTGACCTGTAATCTTCGGTAATCCACATGATCACCTAATGACGTTGGTTGTTTATGTTCAGACCCAAGGATGCAAGCAAAGAAGTTGCAGACCAAGCATGTTTTGGTCAGAACTCGCTAAACGAGGACCCTATAGAGATAGTTTCATGTGCATGTAGGCTAGTCTAGAGCGGACATATCGGTAGTTCTATCTCATCAAGTATATGTAATGGCAGCCAACAATACAGACTGACATAGAGATTCGCCTCTCTCTTTGGCTTACGTGATTGGCTGAACACACGTATTACAGAAGCATCTCGCAACACAAAACAGGAACCTCAGCAGCCAGACTGATAAAAACTGTCAAATTAAAAGTTATCTTTATGCAACTTTCCTCTGGTATAAACTCGTCAAATGGAAATGTTATTCACACCGTTCGACCCCTCACAGTCTAAATTTACTGACTAAGTACGTCTTACGTGTTGTCAATGTCATAGTTTGTCAGAATTCAGTATTGAATTTGCATCACATTCAATGGAAAATTGATCTTCTTCCTCCTCGAGACTTGTTCTAGCCGTGACCATTGGTATTGTGGAAAGTCATCTCTAGAACGAAACACGCAGACAAGGCAATTTATCTTCATGGATGACCTTCACAAGCCGGTTGCTCATAATGTTAACGCAAATCAGAATCAATGACTTAACTGTCACATTGGGGGATGGACTTTATTATCACACTTCTCCTTGAAGAAACATAATTGACTGTTTTCAAAATCTTTGCAGACTTATAAATTTGCATTAGCATCAAAGTTCAATAATTGATCCATTTCGATTTCAAAGCATTCTGCAATTTCTACATGTATATGATCACCTGCACATAATTTCGGAGAAATCATTAGAGAGACACACATACCAGGAACTTAAAAGGACAGAATTCCAATGCAAAACCCTCATTGATTCTTTAGCACCTGCGTTTGAAATGAATAGGCCGCTTCTATCAGGCAACTTTAATTTTTAACTTATTAGTTTCTGCATAACACTGTTCGGGGAAGATGATAATTTGCCAGTTTGAGATTACAGTTATTTGAGACAGCAAGAATTCTTATTAGTAAAATACCTAAACTATCGAGCTATCGAGTATTAAAACTGTTCGTGTAGTTCTGTCAATTGGATAACGGTTTTTGACATGGGATTCATGATTTCATTTCCAGTCACATTCCAGCCTCCATCGTGGATATTAATATCCAAATTCTCATGTTACTTTCATGTCATTACGCTCATTGCAAATGAAATACAGGTCGCGCAAAGTATTCTACAATCAGTCACGAATCTCCAATCGTCTCTTGATAGGAATTTGCGATGCAGTTTGAATTAAGACTGTTGTAAAAATGCTGCAATTAGACGTTGATCGCATCGAAGTTTTTCTAAATAATGGAGGTACGCCAGTTGACTGTTGGTTCGGATTTATCTTCGCGGTCTATCAAACGACAGATAATTGCGAGTTGAGTGGAGTCACGTTTGTTTAACTTTGTGTTATTATATGTAGATTTTTTCAATCATTTTCCTGAACAACGCCAAAACCGGTGAATAAATTTATTTGTTGACAGCAACTACTGCTGCTTTTATCTTTGTCGGCTAGAGGACCTTCAGAAGTAGCCATTAATTCCAAAAGGTAGCGACGTCTATTAAAAGCAGATTTAAAACCGCTCATAATTGAAAAGTTGCATTGATCGAACATTTTTGAACTGAAATATATTGCGAACGGCGAAACTATTCAGGACACATGATTGTCCACTTGTAGTGGTCAGGAGTCATTTTCCCGGCAAACATGCGCCATTCTGAAGCAATGCAAGCGATTAAATTGCAGCAAATTGTGATTGAGGTTTGAGTCAATGTATTATTCAAGTGCTCGCATTAAAATGTCCTTTCGGAATGGCAAGCATAAGGGAAAAAACGGGCACTTGCCACGTTTAGGTAAGACTCGACCACGTGCCAAACATCCTTCGTCCAGCTCCACTGCACTTCATGTATTTGAGAAAAAATGTCAACCTGCAGTGTGTTATTTCATGTGGGGCGCAGCAATCTGTTGTGTCTGCGTATTGGCGAGGCACTGTACATCAAACGCCTCCGGCTGAATTTGTGTGTTCAAAAACAAAACGTTTTGTCTTCAGCTTTACCTTGGTACGGGTAGTTGAATCTAAATTGATCTCTTTTAATTATTTCTTCTCTTAGTTTCAGCAAGTCAATGATTTATCATTTTCAGAGTGTGCAACACTTCAAATGCTAGTGCATCTGTTTCACACCGGTGTGATGCCTGAAAGAGAACTGGTCGTAAGGCTCTTGGCATTTGTTTTTCCCTTTCACAAGCATAAGGACGAAAGTTGTGAAGACCTATCAATTTGCAAAATAGGCTTTCCACAAGGCATCGACTTTTTCTTGTAAATTTTTGTGTAAAGATGGATCAATTGTAAAGTCGAAATATGAAATCTAGGAGGTTGCTCACCGGATTCTGGTGTGGGTAGATTTTGCCAAATTGAGTCTTATAGAAAGCCATATTGACGCAATATGCAGATTTTGACGTTTACTATATTTGCTTTGTTGCAGGCGTTATATTTTGTACAGTTCGTTTACAATTTTAATTGCACTATGAAATCTTGACGAAAGCCATGATATACATCTAGCTTAGTGTTCCTCATTGCATAAAATTCAAAGGTGGCGCATGATTCAAAAAGTTTAGAGTCTGACAAGCAAATATCTGATTCGCCAGTTGAGAAGTCCTATACGATTAGTCGATTATCCGAGTCGAATGCAAGAAATAAATTTAAATTTAAGATTATCCAAATTTCTGAATAGATCACCATTTTTAAAACAATTCGATTATTGCTTAAAATGGAATTCAATTCAGTATCTTTAGAGACGTGCAGTGGTATTCAGGTAATCATGCACTGGCTAAATAAATACCTGATGAAAATGGTCCTGAAATACAGCTTTGACAAAACTGTTTTAGGGAAGTCTCAATGTAAATCAATGCCTATGCATCTAGTCAGACCTTTAGCCAGAAAATCAATGAGCCTTATGTGTTCTGGATTATCCGGCTGGATGTTGCTGAGAGCGCTGATGCTATTTAGATTTTACGATGGGCGTTCCGTGGAAAATGCTATTTCTACAATAGACGATTTCGATTTGACACCAAAGTGAGTAACTTGACGCTAGAACTTCTTGAATAGCCTGGCAAGTAGCCTGATTTAAGTTCAATCTAGAACATTTAAATTTTGATAAAAGACAAATTCAATCGAGGTAAACCGACAAGCAAAAGTCAACTTATTCCATCGCTAATCGAACATTGACGTAGAGGTGGCGAAACTGCAGTAGTTTCTCAAGCCTTGATAAAGTATGTGTCAGATTGTGTTGCAGTCTGCATTATTAATTAAGGCTGTGCGAAATATTGGTTAACGTGATATTTTGGGAAATACAATTGAAATATGCATTCTAACTAATGCGACTAAATCTGAAGAACAAACATTGAAAGGTCTGAAACACAACTCTTCCTTAATTAGCTGTGTTGGATTTCACATCACAGCTAATTGAGTCATCGAATTTCAAATATTCACTAATCAAAATGTGAATTTGCTAAATTTGATCAGGTCGACATAAAATCGATCGACAAAGACATTCAGATTAGCTCTCATGATTTGTCAGGAGAATTATCACTTACAAATTGGAGAGCATGCTAGTATTTTTGTCTGAATACAATCCGTTTTATTAACTCACCTGAGAAAAAGTAACAGTAAGCAAAAACATTTTATAATGGAAGCAACCAATTCAAATTCGCATAATTTAGTCAAGACAGACGCATCAAGGGATTGGAAAATTCCATTCCTTTAAGTTTGGCTATTTGAATGACATGCGAAACATTTAAACAATATTATGGTTGCCGTATAACCAAGTGATAATTGAGTCTGAAATATTTATAGGAAATGAAACTGTTTTCAGAGGAACGAAGACGAAACAGTTACGAATCAATAGACGAGAAATAAGCAGGGTAAGTCATTAGAAATCCTTTTCTGTTAACACATTGTTTAAGTAAATCAAAGTACGCACGTATTTCTATGTTTCAGTCAACAGACGGCATTTATTGAAAGATTAACATATACTGTGTCACCTCTAACAGACGGCCATAGCAGTCTATTTTCGACTCCTGCGCTTAAGTGGCGTATACGCTAGAACTATGTTAGAGATGGGCGGTCAGATTTTTCAACTACATGTATCTGTTTGTGAAAAAGATGCATCTAATTTCGTTTGTATTAAACTTTTTCAAACCGTTCTTCAGCAAATGCCGGTAGGTCTATACAATGCTATCATTTAAAAGACAATAGTAAGTTCGGTAATATAACGCCCTAAGGCAATGCTGAATACAGTGAAGCACCGATAATCTGGTCGCCGATAATCCGGAAACCTCACCATCCGGATGAGAAAACATGATAGCGGATTTCCGCAGCGCTAATTATATCTGAGAATCCGGAAATTCGCGTTCCGGACCCGGAAAACAAAATTGGGGACAGATAGTCCGGTTTTATACGTATTCTGATTCGATAATCTGGAGGGAAACCGCAAATATGCATTCTGTGTCTCCGTCCACTGTCTGAAATCTGTCTGATTGGCTCTTTTTGAGCAATCAACGCCTTACATGTCATCAGCTGAGGTAGCAGTGAAAAATGTTTTCCTTGACACTCTCTAGAAAATGTCTGCTTGCTGCAAGGTACTACTAAGAAAACCGTTCAGCGTAAGTTGGCGGACTATTTCAAAATTTGAATTTTACCAAACTTTTCTGTTGGTACCGGTAGGCCCCTACGTATGAATAAAATACACACATTATTGGAAGTTTATGATGTAGTAGTTAATTACAAAAACAAGAGACATCATTATAGCAGATAGTATAAACAGATAAATGAGCGTATATAGTCATTTCAGAAAATGATAACTAATAAATGACATAAAATAAAACACTATTTGTAACTAAAGGGAATTATCAAATCAGATAATTAGTTTCAAACATAATGATTGTAATGAAGATAATAATAATCTGTTGACAAACGATCAACAACATTCATGTGGTGCAAACATAAGCCAAGAGCGGATCATTGTAGTCCAAAATCAATGTCTACATAGATTTGATTGATATGTAGGATTACTATCCAAAAAACGTGATTCGATAATCAAGAAAACTCGTTAATCCGGAAATATTCTCCAGAACCAATGTGTCCGGAAAGCCTTGTGTCTTTTACATGTGTCTTCTAGCCTACTAATGTATGCATTTACTAAATGCCCTTCATCGCTGCCAATTAATGTTATCCTACCATCATCTTACAATCAGTAAATTACATGCCAATGCTGCCAAAATAATCTCTTTTAGGGGGGCGGTGGTCTATTTTTCAAACCGTGTGTCAGAGTGATGATTTCTTGCAGGTGGTCTTACGGAGCATGTAAAAATTTTGTGGTTTCAAATAATTTGTTGATGGCACTGAGTCCATCCAAAAGTATAAATATATGAGCCGATGGACCCATATTGATGGAAACTTATCATCAAATGCTAGACTTCACATAGATTTCATTGAAACAGCTATTCATGTGAATTGTTGATTGACTTCAAGTGTCCCATAGGAAGCGTGTGCTTGTTCCTTCGATATCTTAGTTGAAATAAGTTAAAGACATGTTAATGGTACAAGTGTTTCATGAAAAACAACAGAATTAAGGAAAGAGGGGAAACTAAGAGTTTCGCTCAAGTGTCCCATATAACCTGTACTGTACATACACTGGCCAATTTTCTGGTCAAAATGTTAAGGGGAAGCGGTGTAAATTTTTATTGATACTTCATAATAAAGGTCACATAGGACCTGGGTTTCCGTGGGACTGATGTACATGCTTATCCGTCAGAATAAAAGTGTTGATCAAGCAACTCCCATATGACATCCAATAGCGTGACTTAACAGTCCCAGGGCAACCTATACTAATTCGTACAATACATTTGTAACGGATCATTTCAATACATTTCTTGGACATGAAAAACTTATCTAATTGTTGCAAAATGTTCATAAACCAATGAATTCGGACAACTTGCGTATTTTTGAAATCTGTTGGCTACATCTGCGGACAATTCCCGTCAGCGGTGGTCTGTGCTAAATTGAAGTCGCTTTTAACGTTCCATAATCTTCATGGATGTAACTCATAAGAGACAGGTAGATGGTGGACTTCAACAGGTGAAGTAGGAAATCTACAGGACATTGTAAAGGTCAGTGTTGATCGACGGCGCCATTGCTAGAACGCAAAGACGATGTAGATTAATAATTGAAGGAATTATGACCAAAAGGACGCGGATTTCTTGCTGTAATGTCCATGCTCGCTGACCGTATGACCGCAATCGCAAGAAAGATTGACGCTGTTATTGTTTGGCAAGTGGGATATGACGTCTTAGATCAAGAAAATTGTTGAGGCAAGTTTCTGGTGATCTATTCTGAGCGATTCATAACTATATCCATTATTTATCAGTCACTGAAATCGAATAGCAGATTCCAATATGCACACTGTTCTGCTATGAACATGAATTAGACTTGTTACATATCATGGGAAAAATTCAAGGTAATGTAAATTGAAAAATCTGTTTCGGTAATGCTATTTCAATATTTTTGCAATATTAATATTTGTTCCTTTCAAAGGTGGGCTGTTCAGTAAAATAGAAATCTCACTCCATTTTGACACTGATATATATTTTTGATTAACCATTTTACTACCACTAATCAACTGTAGACAACTTATTGTATTACAATAATGCAATAAAGTGATAGATAGCCAATAAATCTTTTCTCAGCGATTTGCCAATGCTCAGGAAGTGAAAAGACGCAGTGTTGAAAATGACCATCGATGACGCAGTGCATACGGATAAATGTAGGAAGCTGAACGGTTTTGATACATATTTTGATTGCCACTTGCGGTTTTGATACACTTCTGTATTTTGGGCATAAAAGCCGAGATATTTTTTGTTTCTCATTCCAAATTCTTCATCGATTCCTCCATTTGATCTAGAAACACCGAATATCATGTTACATCATTTTAATTCAATTATTTTAAGACGCGCTTATTCGTCAAAAAATTTAGAAATCATGATTTCTAAAACTGAAGATACAGAGGAAAGACATCGGAGGTCACCTATACGATTATTCATCAGTTTAGTCATGTAAGAAGCAGAGGACGTTTGACGTCGATTTGTTTTACAGAGAGGCTGAAGCAGTCGTCGGGAAGTTCGGCATTATGCTCTTGAGAATATGATTCTCACAAAAAGCTTCCTTAAATAGTTTATATGATTGGCGCTCTCGGATATCAAAGAAGTTCGGTTAGCAATTAGCTTTACATAAAGCATTCTAAATCACTTTGTGTCATCGGCGTTTAAACTTTTGAAGTAAACGCTTGTCCTCAAGTCGACTACCAATATAAATCTGGCAACCATAATTAACTGTTGATAGTACTAATGACTGATACACTTGAATCAATACTTCTTAGACATCCATTATAAAAGATAGCTATATTAAGGGTGTTTATGGAAGCAGAATGAAAATAACTTAATCCATTGTGAACTGTCTATCAAAAGCAGATACATAGCCAGATTATGAAACATAGACACACATCTCATTCACGGAGGAGTCAGTCGCATGTCAAATCACAAAGTCAAAAAAATTATTATGCATCTTAATGAAAGACAATTGAAGCTCTGAAACATCGCTGTTGCACTGCATGCCCCGTACATGTCCATTGAAGAAAGAATGAGATGTCTCGTTGTTGAACAGGTAAGGCAAGAAACACCCAGAACGACGCATAATCGGTGAAGGTCGGTTGTTAAGGGAATGCATCTTTCTTTATTGTACATTTAAGCAAGAAATTGATGCTAAATAAAGAACTCAAATGAGTAAAACTGAAAAACACTGAATTTTTCGCTCACATTCAAAATATGCATAAAGGGTGTGTTGGAACCCTGAGCTCTACCAAACTACTTTGGCCCCTTGATATGAACCAGATAGGATGGGAGCTAATGACACTCTCTTCCTAAATTCGCACACGAAGGGCTTAATAGCTTGGATTTGTAGATCTTGAAACGCTGAATACAAAAATCAAATTCTCAAGTGTCACAACCAGTCGCTTTCGGTTATAGGTAAGATTAAAGGATTTCCATTGGAATCCAATGGTAAAATTTAAGAAATATCTATGGATTGTGAAACACTTGGCAATTTTCGTACATTTTCTTTCGCAGAAAAGAAGCTATTTATCAGAATGCCGTGAAAATTGAAACATGATTGAGTTCAGAACATCAACGTCGATATAAAAGTTGTAGTGAGTCACATGATTCAGTATTGAGAGCATCTACAAAATGAGTAAAATCGCCATCATTATATCAAAAAATGAAATTTACTCATTTTGTAGAGGCTCTCAAACATCAAATACTGAATCATGTGACAGATCTTAACTTTTATATCGACGTTGGCGTTCTGAACTCAATCATCTTTCAAATTTCACGAAAGATAGATATTTCTTAAATTTTACCCTTGAATTCCAATGGGAATCCTTTAACCTTACCTAACAACCGAAAACGACTGGCTGTGACACTTGAGAATTTGATTTTTGTATTCAGCGTTTCAAGATCTACAAATCCATGCAGTTAAGCCCTTTGTGTGCGAATTTAGGAAGAAAGTGTCAGTAGCTCCCGTACTAAAGGAACATGATTGCGATTCAGCCATCACAAATGTAAACTGTAGGTTAATATTCATCAGGCCTTCGTTAGTATTACTATCAATTTTGATATCGATTGATTCGTTAGTCAGTTAGTCGTTTAACTTTCAAGACGACGAAGTTATCTAATAGAATTTTGAGGTCTGAGAAGTGAGCATGTCAGTTTGTGATAAGTATGATAGTATGATAAGTATTAGCTGTCTAACTAATTGTCAAAGCAGCTGACGGTAAGAAATACTTGTAATCGATAAAAGGGGATGTGATTGCTAGTGTGAAATTTGTAAAAAATGTTGCCTCCGGCATCTGAATTAAAAGAAGGCTATTTTGCAAGTTTTGTAACAAGCTTAAGTTCCTCTATCAAGCTGTCAAAAACGGAAAAGTGTCAAAGTTACCCTACCAAAGTAATATCTAAATACCCTTCAAAAGTTGAGCATTAGAAAATGGTAGTCACAACTCTGAGCTCTACGAAACTACTTTGGCCCCTTGATGTGAACCAGATTCGCTGACACTGTATTACGCATTTTCACAAGCGAGCGGCGCAATAAATGCATTCCAGGTTTTTAGAAATAAGTAGCACGCTGCATTACATCTTTTAAATCTAAATTTGCATTGCAGAATCTTCCCTCTTATAGCATATCACTTGTCAAAAGATTCATTGCTGAGATAAATCCGAATACTTATAGAAAACTTCAAAACAAGAGCCATTTCTGCAGCTTTAAACTCTTTTGTAACTGAAGAGCTCTCAATCCTCGCTGGCACTGTCATTGGTCTGTAATGAACATTTATTTTCCACCTGAAATTAACAAGTTGCGTCCGACTTTGAAGACTGAGAAAGTCATTTTTCCGCTGACGAGATAGCATTGAGAAGGTTGCACCGGCGCCGAATACAATTTTGATTCCGAAAATTCCACGCTTCGACAGAATTTCATTTGCGCACCGTACAGAAGGCTGAGAAGTTGATAAGAGGAAAATAAGAAGACAAAAGTAGCTGTTTAAGAATGGAATTCGACATATTTTCTCTGAATTATCTTTACTTCATAAAAGATGTTCATTTTGGGTAGCCGTGTGCCAAATTCAAAGCAAATAAATAACTAATGCCAATTCCAGCCAAGTCGTTCGAAGACAGTAAGAAAATATGGAAAGTGAAATACTGCAAATTGGTAAATATTGAAGATCGCATACATCCAGGCATAGAATCACATGACACAATACGCATCGCAGATTATTCGACACGCAGTAGAAAAATGGCAACAAAAGGCTCCGTATCTGCAGGTTCGGAGAGTCACTATATAGGGACCATGCGGTCCCTACTTAGCAAGGGTCCGTATTACTATGGGGTCCATATACACGAGGTGACATGCCACGCTCCATCACGCGTAATTACACATGACCCAAAACAGACCGTGGCTATGCGGGACATTGCTGCAACATAGTTAGTATAGTTGGCAGTCCTGTTATATAGACTTTGCGTCTAATGTGTCTGCATGTATCAGAGGCTAAACAATGTGATAGGACCTCAATTTCATGCTCACGGAAGACAGAATATGCTTAGCGGTTCATCCGTGGTTCAAGCGGCAGCGCAGACAACCGTAGACGACGCGCAAACTACAAACCCTCGCCCGCGCGTATTCATAAACATTCTCCATGTTTTAACAGTATCAGATCAAGTGATTTCTGACTCTAAGTGCAGCGCGTATCTACGCGGGTAGAAGAATAGAATGTCCTTAACCACGGATGTTTGGGGTGCTCCGTAATTACGCGTGAATTACGCGTGGCATGTCACCTAGTGTAATGACATCTAGGATAAAATGATTTAAAGATGTATGTGCCGATTAAATGGTCCTACTATTTTCTGCTTCAGAATCCTGCCCATACCTTACTAATCCTATTCTTCACTTTCCACCACTTTGCCAGGAGACAATTTATTTGCTTGCAATTCTTTGGTTGATTTGTCAATTCATGGAAAATACTTAACAAAATGCTTGCAACTGAAATTACCAATGAAGATGATAACTTCTCATTTTTTCGAAAGATTTTTCAGTTCTTACAATCACTTAATAATTGTATGTTTTATCCATAAGAAAATGAGCACTAGACGACTTTGACTGCCATTTCAATTTTGAAAGAAGATCTTTTGGCGCCTTTAAAATATGCTCACAACACTACTTATAAGTTCATCGGACCATATTCTCTTTTGTACTTCAAATACGTACCCATCCAGAATACGGACTGTACTTGTTATTTCGGACCTTTACTTTTGCCATTTATGTACGGACCTTTTCCAGATTTTATACAGATGTGCATCTTTCTGGCAATATTTCTTTGCATTGCTCTACATAATTAGTTATTTTCTTGTCATATCTTGACAAATCATGTACAAAGAGAATGCAATTCATAAAATATGTCTGATAAATTTCGGACCTTGTCGTACGAACCATTTCATATCTTTAATACGGACCATTTTGCCTGTCAACAGTGTATAAGGCCGCACTCCAGCCTTAGAAGTACTCTTACAAATGCTTGTTACATGACAGTTCAAGAATGACTGAAATTCCTGTCAAAGGATAGATTTCACCTGATGCACATTACCCTGACATCACTTTTGTACTCTTAGTTATCGCTACACATGGGAAATCGACTTCACGGATGCACCGAATGCAGCAAAGATGGAGATGAGGAAAATCCAACGGAAAAAGAAAGGAAACACAGCAAGCATGACACAGATGACAGTGAGCGCTATAAAGAGAACGATCAAGATGATGGATGAACAGTTCTCCAAGAAACGATAAGCTCATTTCCTTGACAATTTTTTGACGCAAGAAACTTCCTTCTTGCCCTTCAGGCAGTCTCCTAGCGTGAAAATCTATCATAAGCGGCCATCAGAGAAGTAAAGGCAGATGACTGTCACCCGAACGACACATTAGCGTTGACTTGAAGGATTATCGCTGAGAATTTGCAGCTAAGAAGGTGTCAAGCAGATTGAAGATGCTCTCCAAATGGTGTTTGTTAAAGAACATTGATTAAGTTAGTGAAACAGCCTCCGGTTAATTGTCCTCAAGATGAGAGAATCGTCAATCCATTCGCGTCAGATGGATGAACTCAAGACAAATCCGCGCTGCAAGAGAGCAAGTCAATCTGATATCATCCATAATTGATGTGAACCGATTAATTGATTGATTAACAAATTAAGAACTCATTTATGCTTCTTGAATAAAGCTGATGTCTAATTCGAATGGGAAATCAAATCCTTGCCATCTAAACTCCCAATTCGCAATGGTGGAAAATTATTTGGATAAGGGGAAAGTACAGATAACAATATATTTGGCCTGATGTTCAATTAGCTTCCCTGGAGAGAATTTCTCATAATCGGATCGTCCTAATTCACCTTCCAATTTGTTTCGAAGATCATATTAGACATAGTCGTAGGAGGTTATTTACAACATTTCATTTTAACCTGTACAGCTCTCTCAATCTGTTGTTGACAATCTAAATTCGATCTCGTTCAACTGAAGAGGAGGACAAGTTTTGTAATTCAGTGTTGCAAGCGACCGGGCCGTCGGCCGGCATGACCAAAAACTACGCTGTAAGGCAAAACGGTCCGTATTAAGGGTATAAAAGGGTCCGTACAACAAGGTCCGAAATTTATCAGACAAATTTTCTGAATTGCATATTCTTTGCAAATGATTCGTCCAGATATGACAAGAAAACAACTAATTATGTAGTGTAATGTAAAGAATATTGCTGGGTCCGTATTTTAATGGCACAAATAAAGGTCCGAAATAACAAAACAGACCGGAATCTGGATGGGTGCCTATTTGAGGTCCGATGAACTCATAAGTAGTGATGTGAAAATATTTCACATGTGCCAAAATACTTCCTTTGGAAATTGAAATGACAGACAAAGTTATCTAAGACTCATTTTATAAAAGGTAAAATGCATAATTACAAAAGGTAATTGTTTTCATTAGTAATTTTAGCTTGCAAACATTTAGCAAGGAATTTCATATAGACTGACAAATCAACTAGAATTGAATAGACAACTGCAGACAAATAGACCATTGTGAGACAATTGTTCCCTCTGGAAAATTGATGGAAGTTGAAGAATGGGTTTAATACGCTGCGGGGAGGTATCTGTATAGGTAAGTAGTAAATGGCAGGACCATTCAACTTGCCCATAATTATTTAACTCATTTTTACCTATAAGTCACTACGGACCCCCTTGGACCATTATTACGGTCCATACTGCTTAATAGTGCAGCCGGCCTGTGTCGCGTAATGATGTTTTCAAGCAGGGAAACAAGCAAAATAAGGAATATCGTAATTAGTATTGGAATTCTTCCTTGATTATTGCAAATGCTTGTTCTATTGGGCACATGTCCAATAGATGTAGTAGATTTCGATGTAGAATTGTTTATATTGATTTTTTCAACAACGATGAATGCACCGAAAAATTTACTGTATGTCAAAAATTGACTTGCAATTGATGCCAGGGTGATTTCATAGCAACAAACAAAATTATTCTATCATGTTATGATATCTATTCTATACCGATCCTATTCTACAGATTACAAGTCTCGTTTTCTTTTTTCGTATGTTGATGACTCTTGGTGTAACAAGGTAGAGAGATCCGTTACAAGACGGGTCAGCTGGGTGAAGGCCCATAGTTATTGTGCTCCTCCTTTGCTGAACACTAAGTTTCACGACAATGCTGAAGAATATTTGGAAGCGGTTGATTACAAGTTGAGATGGAAAAATGTTTTTCAAAGTCATGACAGCAACGTTCAGTATAACGATAGTTATCGTTTTATAAAAACACCTCGGAGTTGCCAGCTAAAATTAATAATTGTGACGAAGAGGACCTTGCTCTCTTCAAAGGAGAAAACATACTGATGATTGACAAAGAATGGTATGAAACTAAATCTACTGCTAAATATAAGTCACTGCAGAATTCATTCGATCTCTTGCTTCGCTGCAGGACGGTCGGATTTCTAGCGACTTCTGGTGAATACTGTTTGGTCGTTCTTTCATCTGACATCTACCATCTAGTGCTTTGCATGCAATTATGCTGATATCTATTGTATGGGTCGCATTCAATATTCTAAAGATGAACTGTTGCAATTGCGTGGACAATGTTTACATGTGAGCAGGACTGTGAGGCGGAGGCTCTTCTTCTTTGGTGTTTATATCCAACATATTCCTGTCGTTATCTCGAAAAGGCGCTCTTATGTTAATCGCGAGTATCATGATGCTCTCAAGGATGTTCATAGATCTATTGTTCCGGTGCCCGTTTCAAGTGGTTCTCGACAGCCTAAGAAGAGGAGATATCCTCATCCGAAGACTTTTATTCTCTCCAACGTGCGATCTATTTTGAGCAAGTATGATGAAGTTCACCAAATGCTTCTATCTTCTCGTCCTGATGTTTGTGTTTTTACTGAATCTTGGCTTCACTCCCTTGTACCAGATGAAGCACTTGCTGTACCTGGATTTACCATATTCCGCCGTGATAGGTTGGGCCGCAACGGAGGCGGTATCATTTGCTACGTTCCTTCCAACTTAGAATGTGATCTCATCGACCATCGCGCTATTTCCACATGTGATTCGGAGTTCCTGGTTATGTACATTCAAGAGTTCCATCTTTTTCTAGTGTGTGTATATCACCCTTTTTGGAATGATACTTCTTCAAATGATGCAGCGATATCAAGCATTACGGACTTGATTGATTATGGCGCTTTGGTATAAATCTTCGTATTGTTTTGTGTGGAGATTTCAATGGTTTACGTAGTCAGTATACTTCGATATCTAATTTGTGCCACCTGACGCCGCTTGTCGATTTTTCAACTCGTGACACAAACTGTTTGGATCAACTTTTTTCGAATTTTTCTACTGGTATCAAATGTACATCCCAGCCACCTATCGGGCGATCTGATCATTCAGTTGTTATGTGGAAACCATCTCAAGTTACTCGTCCATCTACTGTCAAAGTTACTGTAAGAAAGTTTTCTCGCTCGAATACTGCTGGGTTCTATTCGGCTATGTCCAACTACAACTGGCTTGGTTTAACTCAGTGTCGGAGATTTAAATGATGCTGCGGCTTTATTTTGTGATAGTGTTTATCATCTGTATGATTTTTTCTTTCCTTCGGGCACTGTTCGTGTTCGCTCGGACGATCCACCTTGGATGAAGATGTCGCTTAAGATCTTGATAGATGACCGTGACAGGGCATTTTCATGTGGTCAGACTGCCAAGTATTACCGACTGCGTACTGAAGTTATCAATCATGTACGCCAACTCAAAATGAATTTCATTAAATCTGCCTCTTCTGGTGGTAGCGCAACAGTATGGAAATCTCTGCGTGTTCTCGGTAGATGCCCTAAAGTTAAGAAGTTTGCTCAAAATATTTCATCGCACGACTTCAACAGCTACTTTGCTTCAAACTTTCAGAGTGAATCAGTGTCTGTAACTTCTTTCATTACTGACTCTCAGTCGTGTCCTTCTGTTAATTTGAATGAAGTTTTCAAAATGTTGTGTTCCGTTCCTAGGAAGAGTTCCGGGCCGGACGGTATCCCACCCTGGGTGTTGAGTGATTATGCTGATTTTATTTGTCCTGCAATCACCTATCTGTTTAACAGAAGTCTTAGGGAAGGATTTGTTCCTATTTGCTTTAAAATGTCTAATGTAACTCCTGTTCCTAAATGCGACCGCCCAGTTGATGTATCCAGTTTCCGTCCAATTTCTATTTTACCTATTTTATCTAAAGTTTTAGAGAAGATTGTATGTAGGAAGTACATTTTCCCGTCAGTAAAGAGTAAAGTTGACAAGAATCAATTTGCTTACATTCCACGTCCCGGTTCTGGAGTGACTTCAGCATTAGTTTTGACCTATCACAAAGTTCTTCAATTTTTGGACAAATCTTCTGGTGGTGTTCGTATCATGTCAGCTGACTTTTCAAAGGCTTTCGATAAATTGTTACATTCAAATATTGTTTCTGCCTGTTTGAACTTTGGCTTACCGAAATTTATTGTAAACTGGATTTTGAGCTTCCTATCAGATAGAAAACAACGTATCTGTCTGAACAATCAGATGTCTTGTTGGAGCCCTGTCACTAGCGGGGTTCCACAGGGAAGTGTTTTGGGCCCTGTCTTGTTCTGTTTGGCAACAGATTCACTTACTCCTGTCTGCCTAAACACATGTGTTCTTAAGTATGCAGATGATGTCACCTTTTTACATTTTGTTAATAACAGTGTTTTTGATGACAGTTTGCAAATGGAATTTGATAATTTGATCAGGTGGTCTGCTGACGTTCATCTGCCTCTTAATTTCAAAAAGTGCTCTGTCATGGATATCATAACCAGGAAAAACATGCATTTGTTAGATGTGAGCTTGCCGGATGGTACATTTCTGAAACGTGTCTCATCCCTTCGTTTACTTGGTGTAACTTTCTCGAATAACATGTGTTGGGATGCTCATTTTGACAGTATTATTAAAAAAGCGAATAAGCGATTGTACATTATGTACAATTTACGGAGGTCTGGATGTCCTAAGTTTCTTATGTTTCGATCATACATTGCCTTTATTCGCTCCTTGCTTATGTTTGCATTTCCTGTTTTCTGTAATGCGCCTCAATTTCTGTTAAAAATGATTATTCGTTTAGAGCGCAGAGTTTTCAAAATTATTGGCTCTAGTGATTTTCCCACTTTCATGGATGTCGCTGAAAAAATGTGTGCAAAAATGATGTTTTCCATACAAAGGACAGATTCACACCCTTTACGTGAATTATTTAAGTCTCATCACAACCGTTTGAGCCGCTCAACTTTGCAATCGAATCTCCGTCCACCTTTTGCTAAAACTGTCCGCTTCAGCTCTTCATTCATAAAATATTGTAAATGACCTGTACATTGTATTTAATTTGTAAGTTTTATTTTGTTTTTATTTTTCATCTCATTCATTTCATGTCATGTCAATTGAAAATATGTCATGCGTTCACCGAATACTTACTGTGAAGCAATAAAGAGATTATTTATTTATTTTATTAGAAAGAAATCAATTCAACCAAGTGTTATTAAAATCAAAATGATGTGACGGCATCTTCTTAAAACTAATGGGATTATTGCTACTGTACAACCTGATTTTGCTGAAAGATTTCGAAACTATCCTTATGAATTATGATGCTTGCAAGTATAAAGTGGTTCGTAGATCTAGAACAAAGGCCTTCGAAAACCAAGCCAATAAAATTATTTGATCAGCTTGTGGAGGAGACAGGATCAAAACTGACATCCCCAAGCTTCTGACGAACGGCAGTCAAATTTTATACTTTAGTGAAAGATCACAGAAGCAAAGTTGACACGTACTGTCCCTTGCGACCAATGGCATCGCCAGTTGATACGCCTACGGAAAAATGGACTGGCTAGCTAGCAAGCCTAGTGTATGTACAACAGCTCCACTTGGAGGATTCATACCAACTCACAAAGTGCTTTAACATTGAAAGCATTAAACTTTTGTATCCTTAGACGTCAATCAATTGTATTCCAGTATTTCTATCTCTATAGGCATAACTGCCGTTTGAAATTATTCGAGTATCATTGGTCTATAATTGGCAACGAAGGCTTGAACAAACACGATTTGAGCAAATTCTCACATTATGCTTCGTACAATTACTAAATTAAACATGATGGAAAACATCACATTCAAATGCGGAGCTGCGCCATGGGTTCACATCCTCCTCTTTTTTCAGCAAGTTTTTTGTGAGTTGTGACCACTTTTCTTATAGAAAAGAGCGACGTTGATATTTGTAAGATGTAAAGCGCCGGGCACTCTTTCGCCGAGGACATATTCATAGACCAATAAGTTTACTGAATGAAATCGAGACAGAACCATTTTGCAAGCTCAAATAGGCCCATAACATTGAAACGTTATTGGTTGGGAAGAGTCAAGATAAGTATCGATGTTGATTATAACTTTATATTTTCGCAATTAATTTCAATCTTCATTAGAAGATCATCGTCAAGCATAGAAGGAGACATTTACATGCACAAAATTCAAAATTCACATTACATAAAGGGCAATAAGATATCATCAGTAAGAAATAAAGATGAAAGAGAAGAATCTTCTTATTTATGTAATGTGCCTTATGTAATGCGAATTTTGAATTTTGTGCATGTAAATGTTTCCTTCTATGCCTGACGATGATCTTTTAATGAAGATTGAAATTAATTGCGAAAATATAAAGTTATAATCAACATCGATACTTATCTTGACTATTTCCCAACCAATAACTTGAAACATGCATAAAAACATTGAAACGCTAATGTTCAAACGTCATATTGATGATACCATCATGTGTCCATTTGATCATAACACTGACATGTTTGTTGTGATCAAGAGTGTTAGCAATTCCACAAACGGAAGCATTCAGTTCACATTAGATGCTCACGACCGTAATAAAAACTTGAATTTTTGGACATTTCTGTAGACTTCATGAGAAAAGGAGCAATATGTGATGAATATGACCCCTATAAAAACAATAGCGCCTCAGGGTATCAAAAAATTGCCATTCAGACAATGGATAGCCTGGTGCAGTGATGCACATAACACATAAAAAACCAATTACGCGATTAATATAACTAAAGAAAAATTAAGTAAATTATTTCCCACTGCGTCTCATAAATTAGCTTCTGAAAAGTTCAACCAAGTAACTTGATACAAATGGCTGGAAAAATGAAGACAAAGAACTCTAATTAATGTTAGAAGGAAATTGCAAGGTGTACATGACATAAATTTAAAAAAGCAACTTCCTGGGTGATAAGCACAAAAGAATTGTTTGGGATTTAATTAAAAAAAGTACAATTCTCCCATAAAATTGGAAAAATACTGAAAGCAGAGTATTAATCAGCCTGTAAATAAGGATCATAAACATCCAAACGACAAATTGCCAGGGCATCAAAATTGCAGTGATAAGATGACGGTATACATTTACTTGTATTCTTTTATAAAAAGTTCCAGACACTCGTATATCGAACCGCTATTTAGTAACCAAGTATAACAACAGTGACATTGCGAGACGAGAACATGGAAACAGCCTGACGATTTCTGACTATTATAGAGTTCATGAACAGATTTCAGAATCCGGTCGAAGTTGTCTGTCTCTCAGCAGACGAGAAGAGCTCACCCAGTTGTAAAAAGATGTCTCAACACAAGTACATGTATCATGCCAACGTGCCACTGCGGTGCACTTCCTGGTTATGCAGCTTCAGTGTATGATGCTGCAGAGAAAGCTTGTCCGTCTGTATAATATTTTGTTCTTAGCCTTATCTGTAAATAACTTTAATTTTCAAAGCGGATAAAATTTCCTGAGAGAGTCATAGTCATTTGACAAGCACAAAAGACTGATAATCAATCAGCCATGGCATAAACTCCATTTCGAAGTCGAAATATGTTTACTTTCATGGTTGGAATGCAGTTTCTATTCGAAAAAATAAGGCACGTCTTCCAGACATTCTGATATACTGAATTCTAAATGAACACGCCTTGGGAACATTTGTGTCTTCCATATACAGCAGATAAAATGTCAAAATTCAGAAATAAGAACTCGGCATTATTGAGTTTGGAGAAATAAAACTTCGAACTGGTCGATTGGGTGTGGTTTTACAATTTTGCCCATCTGAGGTTAGCCTTTTCAGAGGATTTTGAAGAATAAAAAACAAACATTGTTACTTGTAATCATGAAATTCCTTCAATAGGTTCTATGAGTTATCTGAAAACCGCTTTTATCTCGGGAATATACTGCTGAGCCACAAATGAAGAATTCATTGCCGACAATTGAGAATTATATGACTCTCAGTTGTGATAAATATTTATTATGTAAGTGTTCTCTCTTATTTGTATTGGTGTCATTAACTTTTCCTTATCAAAAGGATTCTATTTTACCGAGACAGAAAAATGCGATTTGATTTCGATGACTGTTTGCAATACGTGCTACAATTTCAATTCGCGATTCTGACGATGAAGATTTTCGATTTTATTAGATGAATGTTCAAGTAGATGGTTTCACGACTTTATTATTCCATGGATGTGTGAGCAAAATTGATATATTTTCGTTTTCTGATTCAGAAACTGATGAAAAAAAGTTGATACTAGCTTGAATTTAAACCACAATTGTAAAATATAGTTTATTTGATTGGCAATGAATTTTCACCCAGAAAATCACTAGGTGTAACTGTGGCAAAGAAGTGTACAAGCAGACGAACCATAGTGGGACCCGGTCGGGTCAGGTTTTTGACCGGTATCACCGGTCGTTCACCGGTCGAGCACTAGGAATCACCAATCAAATACCGGTCATAATTCAGACATTTCAGAATGAATGTAAATGTGAGGAGACTGGGCAGTGAAGGCAAACATTTACTGGTCAGCCGGCCGGTCGAGAAATTTGATCACCAGTCGTTTCCGAGTCGACGAATGCCGTCCGGCTACAACTTTGAGACATATTGTTAATTGCTTTTCCCGTAGCTAGAAGGCCAATCTACCCACGATAAAACAGTCTATTCGCGACCTGTTGAAGCAGAACTCGAGTTTTGATTGAGAGATTTTCCTAAATCTTTTACACTACATCTTATGGTCCGACTACGTAATCGGCTCAATAATTTTCTTAGCATGCAAATACGAGGAATTAGTACCTCTATTGAAGTTGTACCCTGCACGCCTTACTTGCTCTTACATCCACCCTTTAATAACCCAATCCATTTTCAAAACTTAAATTCTTCTTGCTAAAATTCAAACGTAGTTTGTGAGTATTCTCGTTATTGCAAGAGGTTGGAAATAGCACCATCAGATCACATTGATCTCTTCGTACTTCTGGTCACAACGTTCTGCTGTTCTGGATGATGCTACTCAATGTTGATCCGAAACTTCGGTAAGACTAACGGACTGTCGCTTATCATTGTCTATCACCAGAAGCGCTGAAAATGCGCCTCAGATACGTCTTGAAAATAGAGTTTACTCCTTCTTTCCATGCTCATAATAAGTTTCAATTGACATCACCCAACACGTGCCTTTAGCAAGCATATACATTCAGAAAGTGATATTTCATATACTTCATATCAATGTGCTACACCAAATTAATTCTTTCATTCTCATCCGTGTTATCTTTGAAATTTCTCTCAGAGATATTCGATTTTATTCAAATGATGTACTTAGAGAGCATTCTCTTGCATACATAATAAGATGTCAAAAGTTGGAAATTCAATTGATATCTAATTACGAAAACAAAAACCTTCCTTATGAGCTGTTACATGCCAATCAGATCTTGTCGTGAGAACGTAAATTGTGAGCAAATATACTTGCGAATGAAGTTTGACTCATTCATAGAACCATTTCCGATTCTAACTTGACGAGCTTCTAAAAGTTCATAGACAAAGTGCGATTTAGTGATCAAAAGCGTGCAGTTCTAACAGCAGTTTCATAAACCTGGATGAGAAAGTCAACCATTGCAGAAACCGACTCACTTGTTCAAATCTTCAAAAGTGTGAACTTTAAATGCTTTAAAATACAGTTGATGATATGTAATCCAATGACATTCTAATTTCATATAGCCTACTTCATCTTACAATAAACTGTTAATATTTCATTATCATAAATGCACATGTGCCGGAATTTTGAAATAATGTTTTTATTAATTACAACAAGAGCCAAAAACGTCATGTTGATTTAACTCCCTCCTTATATCAAACTTCAATTTTATACCGTGATATAGCGTCTGCATTATTTAATTTTCGAATTTTTTTTTCAAATACTTTATTTGAACGTGACTTGAACTTTAAATTCATCAACCGTTATCAAGCAGAACTGTAGGTAATAGAAGCCAATGCAAATGCACTAAGTATATATCAAAATAACACCATATTTAAAAAGAAAAGTAAGACTTTGAGACTTAGGCGTTTTAATGCCCATTCAAGCACCAGCGATCAAAGAAAAATAATTTAATAGTCTATAGAAAACTGCCTATAAGAGTTTGCCGAAAATTTATTAGCCGACAATTACTTCGTACAGCAGTTTATAACTCAAAGTTGACAGGAGGGATCTGCTGATTGATCTTACCAGAAATATGAAGATGAATTCTGCGCACAGTTTAAGAGAATTTTTCTTTTGCTCTACTTTTCTCAAGCTTGCATTCAGTTTTGTGATTTTCACTTACCCCAACATCAACCAGAACATCCTGGAAACTGAATGGACGATGACTAGCTCTGGCTTCGAATTCGGTAGATATGGATCCAAGATACAGTTCGCGGTCGCTCAAATGGCCGGGTACGGCAACATGGTCTTGTCGAATGAGCTGCATTTCATTCAGAGTAAACCCAAGCTTGTCAGTACAATCTCTGTCCATCAGAACCCGTTTGGATTGCAGAAGAAGATTGAGGATGACATATTGCTCCCGTGGTTGCCATTCTCCGCGTGAAAATTGTTGGCATTGTGGACTTGTCGCTCCTGCCGCATTTGTTTGAAGATATAATGCCGCTCTCTTCGTATATGGATAAACTGCAACCTATAAAGAAATTCCATGACTATACATCCCAAAGTTGGGTCTTTAGATTAAAGAAAATAGTGGATCTTGGTGCTGGTTGAAAGCAAGCATGGCTACTTACACAGCATGTTTTTTCTTTCTGAAAAGCTTATCATATCAAGAAAATTTTCTAAAACTGAAAGTCCTAAAAGTGTAGATCGGTTGGCCTAGTTTCACGTGGACCACAGCGACCTCCACGGCATGGACATTAGATGAGGTTAAAGAAATAAAAGCATTACCCTACTAGCTATTATCTAATTGTCATATAACCTAAATGTGCACCTACTGTTTTCAGGTACCCCTGATTCTTCAATAAGGGATAAGATAATCGAATTTTAGAAGTATTGTGCATCAAACGCGATACTCCTTGTCTCTGTGTACAAAAAAGAACATGGTTCTGTGTCTACTTCTTCCGTGGTGACAATTCGTTTCTAAGTGCTGTAATTAATGAAAACGCATCTACTAACTTTTCCTTGTAAATAGCAACTTTCACTTCGTTTTTATAATATTTTGTCATCAATATCTATGTGAACTGTCATCTCCTGTATTACACACCTAGCGTATCAGTTCCGTGTCTTACCTTAACCTGACTGAGAACGGGCAAGAAACATGTCGTTAGAAATGTTTTGTTGAACACGAATACCAATCGAGCAGCAACATAAATGTCTCTTTCACAGAATTAAATATTTTGTTTATCTGCTTCGGTTTGCTGGAAGTGTGATTAATACGAAACTGACGGCACATAGAGGAACCTATTAAGTGGGCAAGAAGGAATTCCTAATACCTTACAGAGATAGGAAAAAAAGTCGTGCGTCGCTTGCGGATTAATGTGAGTTCCAGCAAAGTGCTTCGATTGCCAAAATTCCTTCAGATTCGAAGACTTCAGATCATTGCCCACAAGTTTTCTCCATAATGTTAACCCTTCCGATCATTATTAAAAAAAGTAGCAGGCGTACGAAAATTAGTTCACTTGATGATTTCACATCCTCTTCTCGGCATTGCTCACTGTATAGTGCATTGAATCGAAGCCAAGACAGGGATGTATGTTTTGGTGTGTACGAAGTGATATCACAGCATGCACGCATCTCTCACTGGCTCTGGTGTCCCCTGCTGACAGCTTATTGTTTGCCATTTCCAATAGCAAGCCATACCTACATGAATTATCCATTCGAGAAGGAGCAAGTTGATGTGCCATTTCGACATTAAGGTTGCATACAATTCTTCCTTTCTAGGAAACCGAAGCGCGCGCAGATGAATCTAATTCTGTGGTCTCTTTATTTTTTATTTATAAGATATTTGATTATCATTAGTCATTGCCTTCATTTGGTATCCAACAAGTGAATGACGAAATGCAGGCATTATGGAAACTAAAGAGGTAGGTTTTGGCAAAATTGGCAGTTGTTCAGATACAATGATAAATTCAAGTGATGCTAACCAGAATCATATCTAAAAGTTTAAACATGTGGAAAAAGACATTGGAATCATCACTAGTTTTATAAGTAGTATGAGAATTTTGAACATACATATTTCATCAACATGCGTACATGCATGAGTCATGTAAATTGTGACTTGGACAATATATGTTGTCCATTCATTCTCAAGAAGCCGAAAGATGCTTGAGTCAAAAGTTCGCACCCTGACCAGGCCAAGTACTGTTATAGACAAAGTATTATTAAATTAGGCCATTTGAGTGTGAAATAGATAAACTGATGAGGGGGAGATCAAACAACTCACGTCAAATCAATCAAAAGTTTTGGAACCACTCCCCTAACGTCTAGATTCTGATCAGATTTTCTGTTTAACGTCAATTTTTTACATCTATCTTGGCTCAAATCGTTTTCCATTCACATGGAATTAACACGCTTTCGGTCCATTTTGACTTAGATATCTCGAGGTTATCATCAACCATTAAATCTGTCTGATTAACATCGCTAACTAGACGCAAACACGAGACTGACTTTTCATCTAGCCTGAGATCCGGCGGTTCGCTGCCGCGACGAATGTCGCTCACTTGCCATACGGAGTTCGACAAGATTTACGACTACCGTTGTGCTCATTTTCCGTCGACTCCTTGTGATTTATCATGAGTCGTCGCCCGTGGGAGCCCAGGATGAGATGCCACTTTTTTCTTGTCCTGAATTAGTAAAGTGACTTTGAATTGAAATCTGTCAAAACTTGTTCTTGTTGGTTTCATTGATATGAAAGTGTACCATGAGAGTTTCTACGGCGGCCGTAAATGAAGTCGATGGCCTTCTCGTAAGATGAAGAATTAGTAGAGAATGTTAAATACTTTCCCAACCAAGGCTTAGAATCAGGTGGTAATTTACGACAGATCTTTGGAATAAATGTATCAAAGTTATTATTTTCATAATCATTAAAATTTATGTGCATAACTGATACTCACTTCGACGCATATAAATCGCTTTCGGTTGTAGACGAAATGAGCATCTAACACAGCATAAGCCGGTTTTCCCTGTCATCGGGTTCGAGTTTAAAGTTTTACCACAAAAGTCCGTACGATAAATCATAAGGCTGGATATCCCCCATCTGCTTAATATAGAAACTTAGATGAGATTCTGGCGACAGTGGCTGGTTATTCACATCAAAATGGATTTATCAATATGTGAGAAAGGTTTTTGAGAATTTTGGCGTTAGTCTCTACTTTCTGGCCGGGGAGACATCTTGTTCATGTGAATAAAATTGACTAATGAAATATCAGAGACATGCGTCGATGCAAGAATTCTTTAAGTCAAAAACGTAGACATTCAATCACACAATTCAGTAAATCATTCAGAAGAACCATGATAATAAGATAATGTGCTAAGCAGAATCGAATCAAGTTAACGCCATAAAAATCTGTTCATGCAATAAAAAGCATGGCAAAGACAAGTCTACAGGATTAATTATTGGACATTTTGAAGAAAGTTGGAGATTAAATGAGTAAATTTCTCTGTGAAGAACCTAATCCCGGTGCTAGCTGGATCCATGATCCCACAATTGCGCTTTGTATTATAAACTGATATGTGAATAACAACTGCATGTTCATCCATTTATGCAACTATATAACCAAGTCGCTTTAGCTAATAACCATAGCTAATGGACATTAGCAATATGTGTAACTGTACATTTTGTTATTCGCGTTCTCTACATCGGTTTCAGCTCTAGTATCGCACAGTTTGCAGTGTACCTTCACATTCGTCATATTTTTTTGCCAGAATCATATTTCCAGGATTGGAATCCCTAGCTAGTGAGGGACAATTAATGCATCTTATCTGATACAACCCCCGGTTACTAACCTTCTTTTGACTATCACTACCCGGCTTCTGTTGAAGGCCCGGGTTATTTGTGAAAATTTGTGAAAAATAGTGACGACCATTTTCCATTGCTAAACTTTTTAAGGGTGGGCCATTTGACGTGGACAATTTCTGTACTATTCCATTCTTGATAATTGAGCACAAAAGATTACAAAAAGTAAATCGTTTTCTTTTAATTCATTTAGCAGTTGCATCAAGTTTATCATGATTCACGCTAGCAATCTCGACACTTCCAACCGATTAACAATAGTCCAACTGATTCGCAAAACAGCCGGAGTGCGCTCAAGTTTGATAAATGCATCTGATGTAGGCTGTTCGCTCAAAAAAGTTAAATTTATTATTTCAATCTGCCAGTAATCAATGAAGAGAAACCTTTAGAATTAGCCGTACTTGCATGTCTACATATTTGCACGTTTCATCAAAATTTGAAATAGTTAATTTCTTTATCTTATTCGCAAGCTATATTTACAGACCTTAGTAAATACTAAAATAGTTCTTCGAAAAATAGAACGTCTGTAAAAGCATCAAATGATTGCCGACGTGTGAAGTAAGTAAATATAATCGCCGTAGCATGATGATTTTACTGTAATTTTCAAAACGTGCAGGTATAAATATGAAAGTGTTAATTGACAAATTACTTGATTGAAAGTTGATCCTTGATTATTCTTCAATGAAAAGGTGTCGGTCACTGTTTCGACATCAGCATAAGCTTCAGGGTGAGCATACATTAATGCCACAGTCAATGCGAGTAGTTCCTGACAATGTGAAGAGGATTTTTTTCAATTGCCTTCTTTTCGATTTTGTAAAAGATCGACTTTGTTGAAATTGTTTAAGGGAAGTGTAGCAAATACAAGCTCTCCTTGGTTGTACTGTATTACAGGTCCGAATTCTTCTTCATTTTGACTGTCCTTTCCCGGATTCTATAGGAGGTACTCGGCCGCGTTGCAATATCAAAAAAGCCGTACCATAAAATGAGACATGCATCGATGTTGGTGAATTAAAAGTGCCGGAAACAGCATCCAGCGAAACTATCAGAACCACCAAACTATGAAACAGAAGAAGTTTTGTAAAATTGCTGTTATGTGGTTAAAGCAGTTCGGTGATTTACCTGACGAAAGTTTCGATCATTTTGATGATTCAGACAAACGTGAAGTGCAAAATCATTTCCAATCAGTCAAGTAAGAAAGGGATGACTTGGCTGCATCATTTCCAAGTGCTTGATGATTTATTTCAGACATTGACAAACCAAGAATAGGCCTATTAATCATTCAGGGATGATGACAAGGCTGATATATCAATTACCTGCATTCTAGCCACATCAGTAATTTGATTTTGAGCAAGATCTTGCCATTGTAGACATGTGATCAAGAAAGATACAAAGATGTCGTGAAAATTGAATTACTCGATTCATCGTTAGCCTTTCGAAACCTTTCGGGAATCATTTGCGATTATCCTTGTCCGTTCCAACAGCTTCTGTGAGACCCACAAGCAAAATTCTCGTCACTTGTCTAGACGTGAGAAAGTGCAGCAAATTTCTAGAGATATCTCAACCCATCTGCTTCTCTATATTATTTCCACTCTTTTCAAATGATAAAGTCCGAGATGACAAATGCAATCGCCGATACGACTTGTTATTTTGATTCTGTGACAAAGGATGTGTTATCTGAGACTGCTACTTTGTATTCATCAAAGCATGCTTCTAATTCAGCTGGCAATGAGGCAATTATATAAATAGATTTTTATGGGCAAGGGTGATAGGCAATTGCCGAATTGATCAGTTTATACTGATGCTGCATTGTTACACTGCTTTCGAGGAACATTACAGAGGCGTGTCGTCTAATGTGCTATACTGCTCTAATAAGCAGTTCACTTAATTATTTCAGAGTGATATAATACTTTTTCTGGGACGCGTCTAAATACCACAAATACGACTAAATAGCACAAATACAACACAAACACGCCATAAATAAGCCACAAATACATTTCAGCCGCCACAAATGCGCCATAAACACATTTTACCTGCCACAGATGCAGGAGCATTAACACAGAAGCAACAAACCCAGCCACAAATACATTCTTGCTGTTAGAAATATCAACTATCATTGCCGCAAGTACACTTCAGCTTACATCCATACATACAAGCATTGCATTGAAGATTGCCACAAATACTTCCCCGATACATTCCTTTCGCCACATACGGATTATAATTCACATTAATACACTGAGTAACGCCACAGATACCTTCCAGTTTTTGCTCAGACTTGTATGCCGGTCCTTGACTATTCACAGAAGTTATCAGCAAGGATGTATTTGTGGCGGTGTTTCTTGCTTCTGTGTGTCGTCTAATGCATCTGTGGCAGGTAAAATGTGCTTGTGCTGTGTGACGACGAGATTTGTGGCGGCTGAAATGCATTTCATGGCTTATTTGTGGCGTACTTGTGTTGTATTTGTGGTATTTAGACGTGCCCCTTTTTATGCTCTTGTCCCAGAAAAAAACCAGTCTAAATTTTCAAAACCGGACAGGACCGGCCTATATCTGTTGCTTCTCTGCCCTGTTCACACGCATTTTTTTGAAGCAGTGGTGGAGGAACATGAGAGCAAGGTTGAAATTGTTCCCATAAAATTTTGTAAACTCAAAAGATAGCGACCGAATGATAAAGTCAAGTAATTTTCCTGTCATTAAAAATCTTGTCTTGCATTTTTCCTGTCAATACTTTGCGTTACACTCAATGTTACCCTTACATATAATATACTTCCATCTAGTCCGATAACAAGAAAGTGATATGGGGAGACATTTCAGAACAGTTCGAATGTTTGAAATTAAATTTAATCTAAGAATGACCTGGGCTGCAAATTCTTTATGTTACTGCGGTATTCGGTCTAGTTGATCAATTCTACTACAAATCTTTTCAGAAACCTCAAGTATAGGCATTGCTCTCGCTTAGCTGAACTACAGTTACAAAATGCATCATTGAATATGGACATACTGACTATAAATGCAACTTAATAGATTTCTTATAAACAACAAATTTCTTAAAATAAGATATTGCATCTCTCTAGAAATAAATCCTGAAGTAACAAATGCAATACCTAAACTTATGTGATACAGAAAATACAAAAGAGAACCAAAAGAAATTAAGAGTCAAAATAACCCGCCGCCTCTAGTTATAATAGGATTATCAATTTGCAATACTATGCAAAGCCAGTATTCCATTGGAAAGAGTAGGTAGGCCCATTTGGAAGAGTCAACGACAAGCATATTGAAATCTATTTAAGAAAACTAATGCATTTGGATGGAACTGGCTTTTGGTTGTCGAGAATAAGTTGCTGTCTTTGTTTAAAAAAAGGATTCTGGGTACTTCTATTCTTTCCCCCACATTTTTTAAGTTTTCCAAAATCATCAAATTTCGCCACGGTTTAGAATGGACTTGATCTGTCAGAGTGATAGCACAACACCACTGAGAAGTCTTACTTGAACCCTGAGATGAATGATTGGTCCCTTGGATACTCAGTTAGAATACAAGGTACAGCTGTGATCATGAAGTTCGTGTGATTGATTGTTGTCTACAGACAAATGACGAGCAGTTGTCTAATTCTGAGGCTGCAAGTGTTCTACAAGTCAGATAAAGGAGTTTCACACACTCAACGCTATGCGACATAAGTGAGACGGCCCGTAGGAGCAAGAGAAAATCGTTGACGACGTAACACTTCCGTGTGTCAAAAACAGAAATGTGGGGGGAAAGAATAGAAGTACCGGATTCTGTGCTGTCTCAGAGATCCAGAGCACTTACTCTTTGAATCTTTGGTTGTGAATAGGTGAAACTGCCAGGTACGATCAGCGACTGTGAACGAGTGTTGAGATCGATGACACCAGTTGCATACAGTGAGTAGAAAGGAGATGAACAATGAGGATCTGAGTAATGAAACTGGAAGATTTTGAACCGAGATCTGCTGACGAAATGATATTTCCTGACGACAAACTCAGGTCCAGGCCGAATTTCACATCTGAAATGAAAAAGATGACGGTTGTCACGAGTGCTCCCATGATCAAAAATATTGATGACTCGCTCATGGTACGCCAAGCACAAAAGAGCTAATTTTCTTTTCTATGGAAAGAACCAAATTCTAGTGATGAATTGATCTTTACTTTTATTTTCTTGAGGTCGATTAATTTCAGCCATTATCTACACAGTACAAGATATTTTTTGGTATATTTTCGCATACATTTGTATGCTTTTCGTATGTTATTTCAAATGTGGTGTGCTTTACATACTAAAGCCATACCAGCACAATGTTAAAGGAAATCATCAATGATGTCTGATATATGTTGATTTAAGGCCTTTTGTCAATAAAGATCACACTAATGTTACTACTGTTTTTTTGAGTAGTGAGATAATGACATTTAAGAGTCAAACTTACAATACTGAATTCGATTTTAATACATGTAAGTCTAAGACATTTCGTAAATAATCAATAAGTATTCAACCATCAACAATTATGCATTATGCAATTTTGGACCTACATGTAAGCATATTATCAATCCGAAATAAAAACACATTTTAATTCATGAAAGCAGAAAGCAAATATATATATATGATACATGATTTCACGGAAGATATCGCTTGATTGATGTCAATCAACTTGGTTCAGTAAATAGTGCTAACCAAGCGAGTAGCAGCGAGTAGCAGCGACAACATACAGCATAAAATTCACAATAATTCTGATTTATCAATTTAACACTATCAAAAAGAAATATTCACGAATGGTATTACTGAAAAGTATACTTATACTATTCTTGACATAGTATATTACTTGACAGTAGTATGTAATATATGCATATTTTTTTCAATGTGACTCAAAGCTTTTCATACGAAACACATACGACTGTGGACCAATTTGCATCGGGTCTCGTATATAAAACATACCAACAACTGTATTTCATCGTAAAACAGCCAATCACAGATAGAATTGCTAGTATCGCTACATACCAATCACATACGAAAGTAAGCGAGATTTCGTATGAAAAAATATACCAGATCTCTGTAGACATACGAGAATCTCGTATCAAATGTTAGTTTCAAATTGTATGTGAATTGGCTATATGTTTGTATGTAATTTTCGTATCCAGCAATTTACAGTGTATAGCTGTTTTCAGGAATACATATGTTCCTGAAGATAGCTATAGATAATAGCTGAAATCAATCGACCGTAAGAAAATAAATATCAATCCATTACTAGAATTTGGTTCTTTCCAAAAATAAAGGAGCTGTATCATGCATTCAGTTAAAAGTGATTGAAATAACAAATATTCTCTGTTAGCATCCATATGTATTTCATATAGCAGCAGATGCTTCATTGCAAGCCTATGTAGGCTATAAAGTCGTTAAACCCATCCATACCCGTCGCCTTTTGCAGTGATCCTTTTAAAACTAGCGCATATATATAAGCGCATGACCCACGTTTTTGTGACTTTTAGTTGTAGCATATTGTCGATATTTCCTTTACAAATCGCTTCATTTAACCGACTGGAAAATCAAGTGTAAATCAATTTCAACATAACTATGTATTTTGAAATTTTCCTTTTTGCAAAGTTTTAAAGTACCACTTTGCAATACACTTTTTACCATTGAAGCGAATTTAATCATCACATTATCACATAGATCAAAATCTATTCTATATGAAATATGTCTGTAGATTCTTCGAATCCAGAATGCATGTACAGGATACATTTTAGATATCTGTTGTAAATGCAATATCAAATTTGCAATTGTCTATTGTATTTGATCTCAAAGTACCACTTAACTGATTATTTATTCAATTGCCATGTTCAGTTGCCATTTGAAAAACAAACAGAAAAAGTAAAGCAAAATCATTTGCAATATTCATGAAAATACATCATAATCAAATTTTACGTGTGATTCTACCAATAGGTTATGAATCCTTTATTCATGCTTTAATTCACAGAAGCGCCTTAAGACAATGCATCACAATTTTCAGCTACCCTTCCATTGGAGATGATACAACACCCATTAAACTTCGCTATGGGTCATTTTTGACCCGATAGGCCGTTCACGCCCAGGGCTGGGGTGTCGTGCTTTTTTTGACCGACACCGACACCGGGTTCGAGCACGACACCGGATTTTGAAAAGCACGACACCGACACCGGATAATAATAATAATAAAATTGACTGAATTGCCCGACTTGTCTTTACTTTTGCTTTGTTTTGTGTCCCTGACTTTCTTTTTTTCGTTGTGTGTTGATGGAAATAAAGGTTATTTCTCATAATAATAATAATAATCCTCGAAACACTACAGGTCATGCACTCCTTTCAGGAGACCTATGATCACGAAAAAATATCATTTTCTAAACAAACTGCTTTTCTAAAAATAATGACAACAAAATGACTCTGAAATTGAAAGTGATGCGATGAATAATGAACAATGCTTATGAAACGTGGTGAAACAATGGATATGATGACTAATTGAATAAACAGTGAATGATGACAAAAATGAAGATGCTTATTATGATTACATGTGATAAGGTGATACCGTATCACTCAAAACAATTGATAGGCTTAAAACAATCAAAAACACTCAAAACAATTGATTCAGCAATCCACTCAATTCATTCCCAATTCGTGTGAAGGAAGAGCCTTCCAGTCCGTTTTAGTGAAAATATGACTATTTGCAAAGAGAAGGAAATCCTTGTGCGATAAAAAAATTTATTTTTCCAGCTAAAATTTAAGGTCGGTGTCGGTGTCGGCCCTAAAAATCACGACACCGACACCGACACCGGGAAAAAGGGCACGACACCGACACCCCAGCCCTGTTCACGCCTGTGAAATAGGTCCGCAGTGCACGGCTTATATTAGGGATGTAGTCGAATATATTGCTCTGTACCGGGCATGAATAGGCTAAAGGAATGGTGCAAACATTCTTCAATACAATCTGCAGAAACAAGTTCACTCAGAAATTTAAACGTAGCATGCACCTGCATTTTGCTAGATCATATTCATGGAATGAAATCAGATTCTGGTGGAATTCTAATAGTGTAAAGAAAAGCAACGGATAAAATGTCTGCGGAGGAATCTTCATACTCATTAATCTTCATGATTAGAATTGAATAAAACTTTCAATTTGAAAAGTTGCCTGATAAGTTAAGATGAACGCATTGAACCTGGTAAAAAATAGTTGCAATATGATACCAGCATTTCATAAAAAAATGAATAATCTAAATAAGCATGCGTATAATCAAAGTAGATAAGGGATGAATATTTGGTTAAATAATTAAGCGAATTTACTTCTTGTCAGCTTGGAGCTGTCATTTATAATCAATAATTTGTAGACTGTCCATCAATTAGCAGGGAGCGGAACGGGATGCACGACATCGGATCTGTCAGTCTATCAACTATGACGATGATGAACGTTCAATCAATTTAAACAAAATCTTTTCACTTTTCTTCACGGAATATTCGTTAATGAGTAGGGCTTACACAAGTTAATAAGGTCAAAGTCCTTAAGTGAGGTGATAGAAGTAGCAGTGTTGCATATTTTAATAAGAAACGTGAATGCTGTTGCAAAATTGAAAGTCATCTGCCGTTGTTGGTACAATTCACAACTTGCGCAGTAAACGGAAACAGTGTGATTTTTCAGTTGTGCGAGTGTAAAACAATTGAAATTTCTTTGTGCACGAGTGAAATGATTGAATAAAGGAAAAAGGAATATGCAACGGAACACCACAAACATGCAGAAATGAATTTTTTGAAAATGAAAGTCGTTTTGATGCTGAAGAGTCTGAAGGGCATTTACACGATTGATGTGAATCTCCATAAATATGGTCCTGTGTGCTCTTTTGTTGATGCTCTTCAACTGCTGAGACTGTTTCTCATTTATGCCGGTGAACGAACAGTTCCGTTTTGGAGACATTTGGACATTAAGAGTAGGGGCATGCAGAAGGAAAGCAAGCGTCGCGGGATGCAGTCGATTGTATCGCCGATGATTTTCATGTGGTCAACAGTTTGGGAATTATAGATTTAAGAGCATGTTGAGAGCTTCCACAGTACATGATTTCTGTTTTTAAGAATTCAGTCTCCTCTCTTTCTTATGACAGCATCTTTGTATATTTGCTATTTGGTCGGATAGTCGCTTTGTATTTCGCTTTTTTATATAAAAAGACCTTGGCAAAGGAAGGGCGAGACAAATGTCATTCGTATATTTGAAAACATGAGCACTGTCTGCAGGAAAAAGTCATTGGTGCAGACATAGATAAAGTTAAGGCCCGTGTATATAGCCTTGAATAACACGATATCATAGAATAAGGGACATTTAAAGAGACTTTTAATTCAAACAATATTTGACCGTTCCTGAAGATAACTGTGTAATCACGAGAGAGAAACATGAGAAGAACATTGTGAACACTGGCAAGTGATCGTAATTCATCAACAAAATCCTGTTCTAAGCAGAATGTAATTGAAATTCATGGGAAACTGCTTTGATTCATCTTCGGTTGGGAAACCAAGTGGAAAGTAGATAAACTTAAATTCCTTTTTATCAATTTCAGTTTCATTTTTGACCGTCATTTTGATTGAAAGATCAAATCTTTGCCACTGATGTTGGTCCAGTTTATTGAAATGTATCCATGTTTCCACCTGATTGTCTTATCAACAATCACATGGAGCAACATAGCTTCATACTAGGTCGAAACATAAATTTTGTAGAACAAAGTAGTGCAATCCTTGTCAGCTTTATGACTGCTTTCTTAGATTACCCATGCTTTGATTGAAAATAATGGTTGCGGTTCAATGATGTTGAAAAGTTTTCACATGACGACTGGACACGATTGGTGAAAATGATTGATTAATTGACAAAAATAATTGATTAAAATCAAAAGCATGGATAACTGCCACAACTAATGAAACTTCGGAGAGATGTTAATGAGATTCAATAATGACGAGAAACAAGTTATTTTTAGGATCGACAGAAGAATTGTTCTATAAAAGCAGACGAAGTGCTTCGCTCTGCTGGCGTATTTATCACATCTTTGCAACTCAGGTTGCATGATAAATGATAACTCTTTATTTGTTTTTGAATGTGCTAGCGTTGACATTAAAGTCGAAATGTGGACGTAAATAAACTCAATAGCGTTTGACACCATGAACTGTATGTACCTACTCGCTGTATACTGGAGTACACTTGAGAACTGGAGGATTCACTCGAAGACATCATTTAATATTCATTTGTTATTGATCGTTATTATTATTAAACACTGTGTATTGTTAAAGTTAACATGCCTGAGAGTACATACCTGCATGTCCACTGACGCTTCTAGCATTGAACTACTATTTGTTGTCTTATAGCAAATTTCAAACAGAGCCGTTTTGGAAAGAATAATTTGCTCGCTCATTGTGCGCATCATGCTCAGAGCTGTTGCCGAGTCATGAATTTTAATCGGTTGTGGACTAGCTATACACTAAACGTCATAAATTTTGCAGCTGCTGAAGATCCATGTAATAGGATAATATCAGGATAGAATTCAAAATATAGCATTCGGGACAACATGATCCTTCAAGCCGTTACTGCAGTCCATCATAGCTTAGTAGAGACGAATACCTAGATACTGTCTGAGAATATACATGCTAATCAATGAGATTATGCCTTAGAATAGCCACATTACCGTTCCTAGTTTCTTACACACAAATGATGCAGTTTAGATTTTTTAACTGAAGTCGAGTTGGGACTCAGTACCAAATGTAAGATAAGTAAATTTTTGCAGTTTTGAAACATTATCACGGATTTGAGTGATCATGATAGCAATACAGAAGGAATAATTATATTTTACAAATCGTGGGAGTCATGTCAACCTTGTAGAGGTAACAGAGTTTGTTAAATTAGCAATTCGACCGGTTACTAATGCTTCACTGCTCATCCCTAAGAGCATTTTCGTAAGTGTTCACATCACAAACTATATGCCACTGCCACTGAAAGAGCAAAATGCCATAACCAAAAGACAGTGGTCATAATAAATGGGTCCACATTACCATTCAGATTCAAGAAATGATGCCCTTTGAATCATAAAAGCATGACGATGAAAATTGAATTAAAAACTTGAAATTTAAGCCTATAAACACAATAAGATCTCTTCTTTTCCATGAAGACTTGCATTGTAATGTGTTTAAATTGTAATCAATGTGTAATCAGCTCAATTTCCGCTTAATTAAGATGCCTGTTAGTAAATGTTCATTTTTTTATATCTAATAAGTTTCATACTACTTACATAGTGGTTTCACGTCGCTAGTAGGTCTCTCTAAATACAAGAATAATTTGCAAAAATTTAGTTTTTTAAAAAGTGATCAAATATTTTTCAGACTGCAGGAATTTTTATTTCCCTAAGAAATTAATCTTTTGATATATACCTTTTCACTCTATACAGACACATTTTTGAGTCGACACTCTACCTTCGCGTATTCTTACTTCTGCATGAATGAAATGGAAATAGTGGAGAATGATTCAAGAAATGATCAATTGTTTCATATCATGATGTGATCTGCAAACGAGTGTCAGTTGTCAGTTTGGTGAAAGCCTGATTGTTGTCATCTCTCATTAATTGTCAATACTACTTAAGATTCTAACAATCAAATGAGAACACGACTTTTGTTACTTCTAATTTGATTTTAGATCAAAGTTCATTGCGCAAGAAATGCTGAAAATGCGTGTATCCAGTAATGCAACCATAGAAATCCGATATATAATATTACAACGTAGTGACAATTTAATGCATTCCATATTATACTATATCGTAATTTTTATGTATTCCACAACTTGTAGATCATTGTTAAGTCAAACCGAAACAATAGAAACGGTACCCATTGATATGACTTATTGTGGACAATACATGACATGTGGGCACTTGTTGATCACCTGTGCTAATCAAGTACCCATAAGCCTAATTATCAGATACTGACTGGCTACGCACCCGCTTTAGAAAAAATGAACAATGAAGGAGAAAAGCACGAAAGAATGAAACAGAATTAGTGTACTTTAGATGTCTGTATCAAAATTGGAGAGACTTTTATGCCAATCATCTTTTTGTCCGATGAAATTTTGTAGCAATTTTTATTGATTACCCTAAATGTCCGAATGCCTTTCAATTTTTCAGTTTTTAACTGGCAAAGTTAACGGTGTTCAGTTTACAGCGTATTATTATCAACTTGTGAAATTTTCCCATTCTATGATGCACATGAAACTAAATATCAAAGATTTTCTCATGAATGACATATTCATCCAGCAATAAAATTTCAGGTTGTGGTCCACCTTTTAGACGTTCTTTTATTCTTTTGTGAAATTGTCGAAGAGATGCAGTTTTTTGCAAACAGTGTGCTGCATTTCTATTTATGCACAAGGGAATACAGCGTTGCCTTGTGAGTTTTCAAAGTTTGATTGATTTGACGCACTGTGCGTTCAATTTCAGAGAAAGCACTCGGCAGACCTCTAAATGGTAGTTACCAGAATCTATCAACTTTCTCACTGCTCTTTTTTAAGTTCCTGGTTAGAATAGTGGGAAAAATGTTCTCAGTTCTGCTTGGGATGGCAATCATCGCAAATAACGAAAATGATGTTATAATTGAGGCAGACAGTGAAATTGCTTATTTTGGCATTCGCTTCAAAGATCTTACCGGAATTTTAATACGATCGAACACAAAGTACCGCAATTTGATTACGGCACAACGGTAGTTTTCAAATAGCCACTCGCTTCCTAGGGAAATATGTACATTACTCCATTTTTTGCATCTACAAGGAATTGGATTTTCGTTGATATACAGCAACCTTTCACATTTTCAATTTTATTACATACGAGTAGACTAGCTGTCATTTTGACTTATCAGGCAAGAGCTTTGTAGTCCTGAATTCTCCGAGAGATCTTCAAACAATAGAAAAATATTCACCTTCATAAAGGATGAGAAAATACAAAGGTCCTGAAGATTCTTCAGAAATAAGTAGAAGGAAGAGTATATATTGTTTCCGTTTTTTCTTTGTGCCACCTAAATTTCAGATGGGCAGAATGCCATCCATGGTACGGCACATGTGAACACCGCAGTAGGATACTCGTACAATAGACGAAGAAGTATTTCAAGTATTTCCTATCTTAGCGATGGGAATTCACTGAATGAAATTAGGGTCACTTAATAGTTAGGCAGTTTTTCAGGTAGTTTTTCCGCTTACAGTGAAAGTCATAGCTTCAGAAACTAACAGCATAAACTTGCACTCTAGAGAGACCATCAAGATAAAATCTATTGAACCTCACCTCAATACCAAGGGAAAACGCAAAACATACCAAACATTGATATTTTAGCACTTGTGTAAATTTATATGTACAAAGTGTTTTGAATTTGACATCCTTTTTACGTTTTATTGTCGAAAATTTTAAGTAAACTTTAATGCAGCAGTTTTGCTGATAATTTCCATATTCTATACAAACACAAGATGCTGCTTAATTAAAGATAATTATAGCCACATTTATATTTTCATTTCAAGATAACATGTTCGATGTTGAGGAGCGCCTGCTTGGGAGAACCTTAGTCGTGGTGCGCGGCGACACTACGATGTTCCTCAGATATAGTCTGATGTGAAAATTTCGACATACGGCTCTTAGTTCTCGTCAAGCTGTGTATTGCCTCACTAAGCAACTATAATCAAAAATAACTTAATTTTACTTACTTGAAAGTGCAGAAGAACAGCCAAGGAGAGACATGGCCACCCACGTGTGAGCTGCTTATTTTTGTATTTTTTCTTTTTATGCTACATGCTCCGATAATTGACTTTATATTCATTGAAATTCATGTTTTCATTCAATCTATATACCATGGCTTAGTGTAGACAATTAATGCAATGGATAATGGCATGATGACAATAATGTGTCTTCATAGAATCTCAGACAAAGTGTTATTATAAGATTGCATGACCTAATATACACAGCTTTTACGTAAATATGGAAATGAAAGATAGTGCCCACTCATGTTGAGCTTGAGATCGCTTTTGTTAGCTTTTTTGTTGTTGTATTAATAGAATAATTAAATATTGAGTTACATCTTCATTTGAATATTGAGAACAGACAGCTGCCACTTCATCCAATGTCAGGAATCATCAACACACAGAATTAAATATTTTGTTATCTGCTTCGGTTTGCTAGAAGTGTGATTAATACGAAATGGACGGCACATTGAGGAACCTATTAAGTGGGCAAAAAGGAATTCCTAATACCTTACAGAGATAGGAAAAAAAGTCGTGCGTCGCTTGCGGATTAATGTGAGTTCCAGCGAAGTGCTTCGATTGCCAAAATTCCTTCAGATTCGAAGAATTCAGATCATTGCCCACAAGTTTTCTCCATAATGTTGGCCCTTCCGATCATTATTAAAGAAAGTAGCAGGCGTACGAAAATTAGTTCACTTGATGATCCTCTCCTCGGCATTGCTCACTGTATAGTGCATACATTGAATCGAAGCCAGGCATCGATGTGTGTTTTGGTGTGTGCGAAGTGATAGCACAGCACGGACGCATCTCTCACTGGCTCTGGTGTCCTTTGCTGACAGCTTATTGTTTGCCATTTCCAATAGCAAGCGATACACGAATTATCCATTCGAGAAGGAGCAAGTTGTGTGATGTGATGTGCCATTTCGATATTAAGGTTACATACAATTCTTCCTTTCTAGGAAACCGAAGCGCGCGCAGATGAATCTTATTCTGTGCATCAACAGGCCTCACATCTCACAACATTGACTCCCCATTTGAAGCTGCAGCCATAACCGGACGAATTTGAGATACGTGCGCAATTAACAAATAAAGTAGAATTTCGACGGGAATTCACTAAATGCAACGTTTGACAAATTACTGACATGTTGCCTAAGTTAGTGTGCCTGCAACACATGCTGCGTTTTGTTTAATTGATACTCGTGGAAACTTTACCTAACATGCTAATTGGGTGTCTTAAATTGAATTTAGTTATGTAGGCTATGAAATATTTGCATGTACAGTATAGTTGTAGGTAATTTACTTTGAATGTTGGTATTGAAGCCATCCAATTATATAGTGAGCTATGCTCGGCTGGTAAACATGTGGCTTGCCGTCTTCAATATATTTCTTTTCTATCATAATTAGTGAATAGAAATAGTACTTGAAGATGTGTTTTGTTTTATATAGCCTATTTATTCTCATAAATAATGTTCATGGTAACGTTCGTGTCTGACAACATATTTCTTTTCTAGCATAGTTATTCTAATATTGACTACTTTTTCGTTGCAAACTTAAAAGAACAATTCACTACCACAGATAGCTTTCTTTCTACTATCAGTAATATCATTGACAGGCTTCATTAAAAGCATGACTATCATCACTGGAATCTTCACACATTGTGTGTGTTAAAAAAATAATTGTGCAACTTAAGCTAATTGTGTTTTTACTCTCCGTGTGAGAAGATGGCTCGAGCTGATGATGCCACGCTAGATGAAATTTTCGTGGTCGATTGCCCTCTTCAAGCTGCAGGTTTGGTAGTTTGAACCGGAAACATAAACAGGGCGGTCGATCACGAAAATTTGTGACTTTCATTTTAATACAACAGCTTCGCCTCAAACTGCTATCTCATTAACAGGGCATACTGCTCAAGGATAAATTCTATTGTAAGTATTCATTGTGAACTTCAATTTCATAAAGGCGATCCATTAACAATAGCGTTTCTAATTCATAATTCATCGCAAATGCTCAAATGGTCATTCAACATAAACGTGAACAGCATCTGCTCGATAAGCAAACCAAGGACTACTATAATATAGAAATTGCAGCCCTTGGTCAAACTCCTGCCAGCTACAGTACGTCAAAGTCATAATGACAATGACAAAGCAGCTTGCAGAATATCGATTTGTTTGATGATAGCAACTCATACGATATTTGTTGCCTTCTAAAATTAGTGAGAATTTTCTTTGTTGTCCTCAGTGACACCGTGAGATGTCTTGAAGAAAATATCCCTTGCCACCCACATATCGACAGCTTATTTTTGTATTTTTGCCTTCTGAGTCTCTCGTGATAATAAACTTTCTAAATATTATCCTGTTCACATGTTCATTCAACACGCTTTTGTCTTCAAACTCCGTGCAGTGCATCTTTAAATAATTTCTTGAGAACTTCAGTTTTTTTTCAACTGCTCTTTCAGTTCTTTCCTTTGACAACTTCCTCTAATCATTATCCTTGCTGCATCTGATTTCATTTTAATATCTCTTCTATTTCCGTTTTTGTGGACTGTTCTCTGTATCTTCGTTCTAAAAAACTTTTCTTACCCATCTTTAATCTTTAATCAACTTAATCTACTCGCAGTCTCTCCTGCAATAAATCAAATCAACCTGTCTTTCCTTTTTCTATGAGAAGTTCTCTCGGGAATGTCAAGCAACTGTCTCACAATGTTTGGCATTCTTTGCAACATTGATATCATATTTTCTCTGTGTTCCCTATAAATTTTACGGGATTCTCACCTCATGCTGAGATGGATTTCTAACATCAGGGAGTCATTCTCGAAATATATTTTATGAGACAAAATTAATGAAACTGAAGTTCATCGGAACTCTCCCTCCGTCAGTGGAAGAGACATCCAGCTTACAGTAAGTATCCAAATTTGACCTTTTGTATAGGCTGCTGACAGAAAATAATTCTGTAAAATGAAGATTTTCTAGGCTTCACTTGACTCACAACCTGTAGCTGGACAACTTGTGAGCGATGAAGTCACAAAAATCTTCCCACGATTATAAAGGAATTACTTGAAAATTGCCACAAGTATTTTCTTCATCATAATTTTCACAAGATCTTTCGTCCATTTCTCATCTTAGTGGATACACAGTAAATTAACATGAATGCTTGGTATACAATGCTTTTACTACCGTCCAATACACTGGTTCACTCGACACTTACAGATGTGTTTGAAATACTGTCCAATGCTAGAGAGCTTTTCAATGTTAAGTATTAATCCCGTTCTGTCATTACATTGCGTATAAATGAATTGAAAAATTGAGGTATTCTTTACATTCAGACGGTGATGACATGCATTTTCAAGACGCGATAAAATTCATTTTCAAACATTGATGATATGCATTCTTCAAGGCGCACTGATTTTTCAAAACTTGTTGACATTCACTTAAAGCTTTAGTTTGTCCTCAAAATGCAAGAAAAGAAAATTGAATCAAATGACCAGAATGACAAAATTGAATTATCAACATATTTTCGATATCACGGAAGACCATTTTTCGGACTGCAATTGTGTGAAAATGTCTTTTTTTCAAGAATCTAAATTGGTCAGTAATATGAGTTTGCGAGCTTCTCCTTTTGATGACCTATTGAAAATTCTGCGTGCCTCATGTCTAAGAAATTTCCCTCAAAGGAACTGTGCTTCTTTCGGCCAAATCAGAACATTTTTCGAATAGGCATCACCAACTTTCGCCAGCTTGCAGATAGCATGAGATGTCTAACGATAATATAGGATGTCTATTCATGCTGCAACTATATCTATTGTTGTCATGTTATTGTTCCATGTTGTCCATTGATGATATTGGATGTCTTGTTTTCATGCAATTTATCAATGCTGTTGACAGAATGCATGCAATATTACAATTGCATTGAAGAACATCCTATGCTCTGGTAGAAAGAACATTTTTATCTATAAAGAATTCAGACCTTGAATGAGATATCTCCTATGAAACCGACTGTCAAATGACTAAATGTGATGGATGCGAACATAGAGGTCAGAAATCAATGCTACCCACGAAGATAGCAAATACAGCCAACAACCTGACCACCCAGTTATAAGTGACTAATCTAAGGTAAAATTCTAAAAAAACCTGTGAAATTCACTTAATTAGATTATTTACTATTAGCATTAAAAAAGTGAGATTTCTTTTGTCTTTAGGTCTATTCACAGATCTTCTAAATCTGTGAAGACAAAAAAAGCCGAGATATGAAGACTATCTCAAGGAAAATGTCGAATCTACAGTGCGCGTAAAAGGCTATGTATGAGAACGATCTCGTCTTCGGCTTGGAGAACACACCGCTTTTGGTACTCGAAGATTGTGAACAAGCATCTCCTGAAATCAGTAGAGTAATGTAATGTACATAGTCTGTACATGTCTAGATGACGCGAGATGTCTGTTGCGGATATTGGATGTCATTGAGCTGCCCTGCAAATTTGATGCAAGCTCTTTGTTATAATTTCGTGGATCATTAGAAATCACAGATGAGAAATAGTCATTCTAAATTCTTATCAAAACCCTAACTGCGTTTGTCGAAATTCGTCAACGCCTCTAAATTTGTCATCATTTTTTCATCTGTCTGCACACATGATATCTCCTTTCATCTACATCCTTATCAAATCTTTTGACTCTTACTAAAGGGATCTGCAAATATTAATTTACTTCCGTGTACCATTATCCTGAGTTTTCAATGATGAATGATAGGCGAATTTTGCTGCCTTGGAGATAAAAATACGAATATCTAGTTTCGTATGCTTTGACTTCTCTTTATTGATTTGTTGATAAGGATTGAGATACATTGTACATCAAACTCGTCTTTGCTAACATAAAAACATAGTAGGATTATGATAAATAGATTGAAACAACCATTTCGTCAGATATTATTAAGTTTCATTAGCTGCATTAAACCTTTATTTACTTCATTCACAAAGCGTTGAAAGACACCAATTATATGAATAATCTCCTTTAACACGTGAAACTCATCAATTTTGACATTAATTAGCCTGGAAGGCTCAGTCAAATTACTTGAGATATACGACTCAATTATCAAATTAATGTTGTCAAAAGTAGAATTGAAATAAAGCTAAGATTTTGCTCAAAGCGGAAATCAATGAGTTCAAACATTATAAAGCAGGTATTTTGAATTTTAATCCCATCTTTAATGGTATTCTAAAAACTGCATGCATTTCCTCCCTTATCCTTTATTAACTAAATGCTTGTCAACATGTGTAGAAATCCTATTGGAAATCAAAAGGGGATGTATTCTTGGCTTAAGGTTCTTCAAATTGGTTATAGAAGGTATAGTTAGTTATTCAAGAATATCTATGCTGTTGTCTCCTTTATCTTGATTATCGTTCGTTGTTCCTCTTTTTCTTCTTCTTCTTCTCCAGGCTTTCGGTGCAGATTTTCTTCCTTCACTGGACTCTGTCCAGCGCATCTTTTTTATTTCACTTCTTTGTTCTCCAGATCTTTTATTATGCAGTCCTCCCATCTTCTCTTCGGTCTCTCTCTCATTCATTTCCCAACTTTTCCTTCAACTCTCCCACCTGCACTTCCCTTCTAACTTTCGCGTTCCTCATTCAGTCCTACCTTGTCAGTCCCATTGACCATCTCAACATAGTCATCTCTGCCACCTACATTTTTCCCTCCTGCGCCTTCGCCACGGCTGCTGCTTTCCATACTGCATTGTTGGTCTCACCATTGTTGGTTTGTGCATCTTCTCTTTCAATCGCGCTGCTAACTTTTTGTTACACATAACACTTGCAGTCTTCTTCCATGCTTCTCAGTCCACCTGGATTCTCTTCATCACCTCTATGTCCGATTCTCCATCCGCGTGCACAGTCGATCCAAGGTAGTTGAACACCCACCTGCAACTTTGCTTCCGTCTCCTCTTCCACATCACCGTCTTCCTCCGCTGCTGCCTTCAACTGGACGTACTCGTTATTTGAATGACCTTAAGCGAGCGCTAAAACACGTTACCGGCCAATCGAAGCTGGCTGTTTATTGTGGGTGCAAGCTTTGTTCATAATAAAATATTAAATAAAAATATTTCATAATAAGCTTGCTTAGTTGGTCAGAGTCTCGACATTGGCCCTGACGACCTCGATGCTTTCATCTGTCTGTTGCTTCAATATGAATGGGGTTGTTTTTTGAATTCATATAGCTCCAGAGAAATTGCAGTAAAACTATGACAAATAAGCTACCTGAAAACTGAGGAATTAACTAAGCGCGGTGTCAGGGCAGTTGACAATCATCAGAGTTGCTATCGACGCTCTATCAAGCATCTTGAGCTTGTTATTATTCTTCATTTTGTACTTCAGCTGTATTTGACATTGAAGTTATGATACTTATTGTAAGGCTATGCTATGTTGGTCTGACATTTGGTACCGCTCCAATGTAGAGGCAGCGCGAATCCAACCAGTGGCTGAACGGATGGGGTTGGTCTGTGGTCATATGACATCTGGTCAATAATAATTTGACATCATGAAATTGATTTTCCTGACCATGCCGCAAAGTCTACCACTTGCATTTTGAATTTATCTTGAAAATGACTATGGATTTTGTGTAGTCGAAATTTATCTAACTGCTTAACAATAATTATGATATGACACCTTTACATGGCTTTCCCGAACTTTTTAATCAATTACAATTAACAGCCAAGACAATATTTGCACATACAAAGAAAATAGCACAGAAATGATACAATTACCAAACCTGTGGAGTAAAATTTCTTAGATCTCCATAGAAACTTTATTTATAGACATCAACGAATATTTCACCTTGATAGACTTAGAACAGCAAAACATTCACTTTTATCGGACATCTGTACGAGTATGCACAAATTTCGATGAAAGTTTTGCATTTGTATGCTCAAAAAACTAATTATATTCCGATCTTGGAGAAAAACAAAATTTCATCTCCTCAAAAGTGGAGTCAATTTAATTTGATTTATATTTACAGAATTTCATGATTGGAGTGCACTACAATTGTGAAATTGATATCTGTTGAATTCTCTTCGAGGATAAACACATTGTCGATTGATTGAATGCTTCTCAGACGTTATTCGATCTTCGCAATAGCTTATATTCAACTTTCCTCATTCAATATTCAATCGCTTTGGGAACCAACAGTTTGGACGTCCAACATTTGGCTCTAGGGACGTTTGATCGCAGTCAATGAGCCTTAAGTGGTTTCAATCGTCCGAGTGCTGTTCAAACAACATGGGAAAGACCTTGGCGCATGTCTGCAGGTCACCTTGTTTACCAACACTCTTCAATCTGATTTGAAGGACATTTGAGGCCAATGGTCAGCTGTTGATCCTCGCGTGAGAGATGATCGATGACCACAGATCGGCAACTTCAAAGATCCGGATGTATCTCTGAGTCTTCACACAGCCTTGGATGAAAGCAGTACCGGAACCTCCTCCAAGTTGCAATTCAAAACAAAATAGGTTTGGAATGTTAGTCAAAAGAATGTTCAACGGAAGGTTAGTTGCGTGAGATGGGTGGTTATTGTTATCGTATGAGTGAAAGCAAGTTAATCCACTTGTCAAAACCGATTTTTCAATTGATGAACAAAAAAGTCGATTTTGAGCTTGCAGACGAGACCCGATAAAATTTAACTATTTCAATTCTGTCTACTCATGCGAGTCAATATTATTGGATTTTTATATTCACACGAGAGCGGTTTCATAGTGACGGCTCTTTCACTTGTCATTGAGAGGCAACTTGTGTGCTATACTCGAAATAGTTCACTTGCTGTCACCTGATTATTCATTTATTAACCATTTCGTATATTTGGGTGTTTCAAAAGTAACGAATGATTTCAAGTTACAGAGCTATTACAATTACTGAGTAACAGCTCGAGCAACGCATCAGACGTTGCAGAACGGTTCCGAATAATGTTCTCTCATCAGACTCTGGCCTAATCATTTGGTAGATTATCAGAATACTTGAAAATCCGATCGTGCTTCAATAATCAAGGGGATCGACAAAGATCTACAATACTACATGTACATATATGTTCATGTATTAAAGTCTAAAATTTTATTTGATACTGAATAGTACTGTGGTCGAAACTCGATTATCATTGAAAAATTGAGTTTCATCAACCGCTCAGTGAAAATCGACTTTAGTGGTTCACCATTCGGCTATTCGACTCCTTGAACTTTCTAAAAACTCGATTTTCTTGGCGAATTGAAAGGAAACACACGGACGGTGATCGTTCGCCTGGTGCTCATCGTATGCATTCATGAAGCACTCGATGACTTCAACTGCATTATCCACTGCAGCTGCGAAGTTAGTCAGCTAAACCTCCTGTTCGTCGAATTTATTTAGAACTGAAAAAAGGTGGGCGAGCCGTAGACCTACTTTGCAGACACATTCATTCATTGATTAAATGATTTCAATGCAATGACTCTAGATAAACCGTGACTGTCATTGTTTCATTGTCACTGCAAAATTCGAGTATTGAATGAAACTAGAGTTTTTCACCTCCGAATACTCGAATTTTCATTTCAAGATATTCGCCCTGCTCGAATGCTAAATTACAAACTAGACTTGTATATTGGATACAAGGAAAAGTGTTGACAAGGAGAACCAAGCAGATGACATTTACTAAACTGAATAGAAAAGCAAGTCATAGTGCATCGAAGTTTCTCTCATGGTTCGAGCCGCACCTGTGATTTGTGGCATATTTGTGTAGAGTTGACTGCACTAGTTCGGTCAGAGTGGCAACGTCCAGACGAATTTAAATGCGCGCATTTTCAGCTGATGAAATAAATGGCTAAAATCATTGTAAATTCGAACAGTGATGACGACATGTTTGAAAGCGGTGATGATTGTGATGATGAAAATAACTCAACTGACAATTTGAGTGCTTCTTCCAACGTAGACGATGACTGTAGTCTGCTGTAAGGTGATATCTCATCTAATCCACGTGGCACAAATTGGGGTCCTGCAAATCGTGTTCTGAATATCCAGCCATGTTCGGTTACCGATCCTGGTCCACTCGCAGCGGCAGTCATGAGTGAAAGGAGTGTCCCGAAGCATTTCAGTTTACTTTGCGGATGAGCTATTAAAGACTATCATTGAACAAGCAATTTTTATGCTGGTTAATATTTCAACTATTTGGAATAATCTTATTCACGAATAAGGCGCTGGAAAAACGTGAGGATTTACTAAATGAAAATTATCTTTGGAGTCTTAACTATCTCTATGACCGTCAACAGATGATCCTGTGCTAGCACATTGCTTTGAAAGTCATATCAGCAGAAATAGACATCAACTGATCATTAGTTTTTGATAAGATCAATAATTGATGGACACTTCTTATTTTGTTGCAACAAATTCGATGAATTTAACAAAAATCAATTAAATTGAATCAAATTTCAGGCACACTAACATTTTTGCTAAAGATAGCTATATATAGCGTTGAATGATTGCAATTTGTAATAAGGGGAAATGGAAAAAAAGAAAGGAAAACTGATATAATACTCCTTGCTGATAGGTTGCTATCGAAAATCCGTGGGCACAATCCGATACACTGCATTGATGCACAATTCAATTTGTTCACTTTGCAATCATCAAACATAGCTAACGCTAGCATCATGGCTAGAGTAGGCTGTGATTTCCCAGGCATAAACACATAATCTTCTCGATAAGCTTCCTCGCTTCAGATGTTGTTCTATCCTCCTCCTTTCGTTATCGCTCGTGAATCCCCACCAGCTGGGAGCAGGCAGAAAACATCTTGTTGCCAATCATTGTTGAGTACAGCTGGTGGAGTATATGTTGCTCCTCGACTTTTCATTATCTTCATTTCATATATGCTCTTGTTGCATTTTTTCAATATCCTGCTCACGCGGGCGTCCATATGTAGCTTTTGTGTGAAGGTGACACCGAGGATTATGATTTCTGAAGTTTGTCTAATGTTAGGAAGATGTGGCGGCTCCGTGTTGGTTCTGGGTCTTTTGAAAGATGATTTCATGCGATTTTGTTTCGTTGAGGTAGAGGTTCCTGTTTAATGCCCACTCCTTTATATGTTGTAACTCGACTGTTGTTGTATCGAAATTTTCCGGCGGTGCAATCAGATATGCATCTGCTTATTTTATTATGATGTTGCCTGCAATGGTTGGTTTCAGGTCCGATAGTATCGTGGAGAATGCATTCGGTCCAATTACCGATCCTTGAACCACGTCTGCATTGATGTCTGTCGTATGCGATATTTGCCCATGCAAGAAATTGGCAAGGCAAAGGAGAGGGGGCAACCATGGCAAGGGAGCATGCCCATCTTTAATAAGACAGTTTCATCACGTGATCAGTGAGTAGGGGGTTCATGCGAACATCACGAAACATCATCGAGGGGGGGAAGGGGTTAAATGTTAAGCATTTTAGCATCACGTGATTTCTCAGTGGTCCCCAAGTATTAAATATAATCATCCAGACATAATTTGCAACTGTAATCAAAAGGGTAATAGCTGAAAATAAAACGGTTCACGGGCCAAGCATGAACCTTTGAAATGGATGCATGCTCTTGATCCTTCATAATTTGACGCTCATGGTTCTCAATACGTTTTGAATCTACTTTGAGCTATTTATCAAAATTAGTTCTCAATGCCATTTCCAATTTCAGATTTGCGCTTGACATCATAAAGCTGCGAGGTGTCTCCGAAGCTAAAGCTCGTTGACTGCCGACGTAGTTATGCATGCTATACGCAAAGACATTTAGGAAGCCAAAGTATACCCATCCGTTATCAACCAAAGCATTAGTCACTAATACAGTGCTGTGCTGCAAAATTACCCACTCCTGTTAGTTTTGCAAAATATACATTCCGCTAGAGGCGGCTACGCACGATTTTTATTTTTCTCTTCTTTTTGTATTTTTCTGACCATTCTTACGAGACTAAAATGCCTCTTCAATATTGATTTGTATTGATAAATGTATAAGGAGGATAATCGTACTTTTTACAAATTTGATTGGGCGAGCAATTTTGCTACACAACACTGTATGTCTAAGGACGAGAGTGGCATAGTTCGTCTAGAAGACTTGCGTCAAGAATAATATTGACTGATCTGGCTGGCATAAGCACAACAAGATGAAAAAGTTTGACGTTTGTCACGCAAAGATTTGTAGGCTATATGAACATGTAATTTAGAGGATATAGTTGGAGAGGACATAAAAGGAAACAAAATACACGTTAAACACCAACAATCACGCGAGGTGAGAGAGTGAGAATCTTTTTCTGGCTGTAATTTATCATCTTCAGTCATTCCATGACGTCTTTATAGTTGTGAAGCGATTGATGAGTGTCATACGCCTGTACATTGATGCTTACATGAAATGATGACAAACGCAAAAGCATTCAAGATTCGGTATATGTTCTCTTCGATCAAATGGATAATACTAAGCATCAAAGTGGTTCCAGGAAGGCATATTAATTAGTCGCACGACAATCCTACAAAAAATATTGAAAATATTGAAACTGCATTCACATGGTAGACTACTTCCTCTGTCAATACACAAAGGGCATCTTACGGGTAGATCCTGCATATGAGACTGCTCGCTTGATGAAACTGCTGTTGCTGTCAGTTGAGGGTGTCTATCTAAAACTTTATGTGATCAGGGCCGCTGAGTGTGAGTCTATATTTCGGCCCACTGTGAGATAGTTTCAATTATCACTTTCTCTTTCATTTTCAGCATATAATTTATGTGTGAGTAATAGTGTCGCAAACACATTTGATTTCATATTGTTATTTTCTTCTGTCACAATTAACTTTATGTACTCCATTTATATGAGACTATGACTTTTTGCATGCCTAATTCAAAAGATCATTTGTAACATTGTAATTTAATTTCCTCTTAAAATTGAAACATTCCAATTGAAATCGACATAGTCTCTATTGGTATACGATCGTATCTTTTCTTATGAATAGAAAATAAGTCTGACTTTTAGTTCTCCATTTACTAGGTATGTGTAGATCTATAGATCTTTTTATAAAGCGATTTCACAACTAAGTTTACAGGTTTTTGCGTTTGTTAGTATGAATCTGTCGTTGATTAACGTTGAAGTTGATAAATAAACGGCATTTCTCATTTTTTAAATGAAATTTATCATTGATTAACGACATCGTTCAATAGATCGCCATTTCTCAATGAAAAACGGCATGTCTCACGCAATCGAGATATCTACCATTGTTTAACGACATATTGCACAATACTGTGACTATCCTACATAATTTTCTAAGTATATTCATTTTAAAATTATGGCCTATGTCCTCCCAAATAAAAATTATGGCCGAAAAATTAAATTGATTTTATTGTATAAAAATTAATCAAAGCAAAAGAATGCCCGAGCTTTCAATTCTAATTATACCAAAAAAATCAAGTTATCCAGAATATATGGTGTATATTTATATGCAAAACTATACAAAAAGTTAGGCATGATTGTCAGTAATATCTTCTTGTCGAATACATCGAGGAATCAGCTGACGTAGCTTTCTCCAGGAAGCTTGACAACCCGAACTACCCGAACGCATCGATGCGCTCGTGGTGCACGACCCCTTGTTCGAGAGATCCACAGATTGTATCCTGCTTCATCTATGTATGTAGATAAGCTCCTGTGCATCTCCTTCATTGATGGAGCACTGATTTGCTCCAGCGTGAAAGCCGGATTATTCTCAACAATTCCAGTGATACATTCCTGCATTTCGTGATCAATAAGTCGAGGTCGATATCTTCCACGCACTCGAGCAAAACATTCCCCGTCAATTGGTATCGTCTGATGATTGACCATGCGGTCCCACGAGCGATTCCAAGAGAACCAGAAACTTCAACATAATCTCGATTTTCATCAAGATACGCATCAACGATGCGTTGTTTGTCAATATTACAGGTTTTTCCGTTTGTTAATATAAATCTGTCAGTTATTAACGGCGTTGTGCATTCATTAACGTCATTTTGCAATGTTCAGTGACATTTCATATTGAATAGCTGCAATTGTCTCTTCAACATCGGCAATATCGTTCATGAGTAGAAATCTGTCAAATGAACATCGAAATTTGTAAATAAATAGCGGCATTTTGCACTCGATAACTAAGCTGCCGTTAATATGAATGTTCCGCGACATAGACGTGTAATTTCTAATATTGACAAACAACGCATCGTTAATGCGTATCTTGATGAAAATCGAGATTATGTTGAAGCTGCTGGTTCTCTTGGAATCGCTCGTGGGACCGCATGGTCAATCATCAGACGATACCAATTGACGGTGAATGTTATTGCTCGAGTGCGCGGAGGACATCGACCTCGACTTATTGATCACGAAATGCAGGAATGTATGTATCACTGGAATTGTTGAGAATAATCCGGCTTTCACGCTGGAGCAAATCAATGCTGAGCTACGTCGGAGTCTCCCGTTCAAGCCACATGTTTCTGTCAGCACGTTACACCGAGCACTAGATGCGCAGCTGATAACGATAAAGAAGATGGAGAGTGTCGCAGAACGCAATCGGCCTGACGTAAAAGATGTGCGAAGGTTACATGCGGAATGGTTGCTCGCTGAAGGAGATGCACAGGAGATTATCTACATAGATGAAGCAGGATACAATCTGTGGATCTCTCGAACAAGGGGTCGTGCACCACGAGAAGGATTTGGAAGAGATGCGAGACCAGATGCTTCGACAGAATCACCAGATGCGACTGGTAACACTGGCTCAACTGTCCGAACAAAATCAATCCGAAATCACTGCTGCGGGTTGTCAAGCTTCCTGGAGAAAGCTACGTCAGCTGATTCCTCGATGTATTCGACAAGAAGATATTACTGACAATCATGCCTAGATTTTTGTATAGTTTTGCATATAAATATACACCATATATTCTGGATAACTTGATTTTTTTGGTATAATTAGAATTGAAAGCTCGGGCATTCTTTTGCTTTGATTAATTTTTATACAATAAAATCAATTTAACTTTTCGGCCATAATTTTGATTTGGGAGGATATAGGCTATAATTTCAAAATGAATATACTTAGAAAATTATGTAGGATAGTCACAAGTATTGTGCAATATGTCGCTAAACAATGGTAGATATCTCGATTGCGTAAGACATGCCGTTTTTCATTGAGAAATGGCGATCTATTGAACGATGTCGTTAATCAATGATAAATTTCATTTAAAAAATGAGAAATGCCGTTTATTTATCAACTTCAACGTTAATCAACGACAGATTCATACTAGCAAACGCAAAAACCTGTAGAAATTACACGTCTATGTCGCGGAACATTCATATTGACGGCAGCTTAGTTATCGAGTGCAAAGTGCCGCTATTTATTTACAAATTTCGATGTTCATTTGACAGATTTCTACTCATGAACGATATTGCCGATGTTGAAGAGACAATTGCAGCAATTCAATGTGAAATGTCACTGAACATTGCAAAATGACGTTAATGAATGCACAACGCCGTTAATAACTGACAGATTTATATTAACAAACGGAAAAACCCCCAACGTACATGTTATGTCAGGCAGCCATTATTTTTGTAGATAATTTATATTTGTTTCTTTTAAAAAATTCACTACGTTCCTAAAGATACTAAGCTTAGAACGAGCATTTCCCATTTATTAATTTAATCAACAAGGATAACTTATCCACTACATTGAACATGAAGCAAGCCGCACTATCAAAGCATCCATCTATCTACTTGCAAAGATGCAATTCTCTCAATCAACTCGCAAGAATGCCTGATCAGCCAGAAGAATTCTGAACCGACCAAACATTCATGGTCCACAGCTTGCCGAGATGAGATGGATCCCACCACGTTTCATGATGCCCTACACCAGCGAGATGAGGTGGCTCCCACTAGAGTTCATGATGCCGTATTCCAACGAGATTAGGGAACTCACCAGAGTTCATGAGATCCTACCCCAGCGATATGAGGTGGATCCCACCAGAGATCCCTACACCAGCGAGATTAGGGATCCCACCGGGGTTCATGAGATCCTACGAAGTGAAGTAGATTCCATCCCTCATCCAGCTCTATAGGTTGCAATCACAGGGTTTCTTATTGCTCTAGATATTTGCGAAGTCCACAGTGGCACTCTACATAAATTTTAACGCATAATTTTAGTCATTCACAATTCACAATTATTGCAAAAAGTCTCCCTTATTGTGTTACAGGCCTTTTCTTATTATTTCGCATTACAATCCGTTCAATTTCGAGCTATTTCGCGAGTCATGTCAAGAACTAGGTGCATTTAAGACTATAATTCATACATTGTTCATGCAATGGACAGACGATCATGAATGACTCACTTTTTAGCTCTATTCATTTGTTGATTTGCTCATTGTTTTACAGGTCTTCAAAAGGCTGACTTGTCCGATAATTTGTAGTAGCATTGCGATTATTAGTGCCATTATTGTCAAGCAAAAAATAGCTCACTTTCAGTGTAACGAAAGACTTTTAAGCGATTGAACGCAGTAAGATTTCGATCATGAACGCTCTGATTTTTTTTCATTAAAAGCACTGAATCACAATATGAATTACAAGACGGCTATTGGACAATTTTTACTGTAAAATAGACTGTCGCACTATGCATTGTAAAAAAAGAAGTGTGTGTATTACAACTCAATTAGCCTCTGCGTCAGGCAGGCTTGTGTAAAAATAGGCAGCATTATTACAGGACTAGGTGCTTCTATTCTCCCCCCCCCACATTTTTGGAGAGATTTGCATCGTCTCTCGATGCACGATCTTCTCTTGCTCCTAAGGGCAGTCTCACTACTGTCACAAAAGAGTTGAGTGTGTAAAATGAGCGCATAGAACATCTACAGCCTCAGAATTAGGCAACTACTCGTCATTTGTCTGCAGACAACAATCCCACGAAGTTCATAATCACAGCTGTACGTTGTATTCTAACTGAGTATCCAAGGGACCAATCATTCATCCCAGGGTTCAAGTAAGACTTCTCAGTGGTGCTGTACTGTCACTCAGTGACAGGATGAAGTCTATTCTAAATCCAATGTGACTAAGTTTGACGAAATTTGATGAATTTGGAAAAGTTGAAAAATGTGCGGGGGGGGAAGAATAGAAGTACCCAGGACTACTTACGTTCATTGAGATTTAGCTGGTTAATTTTTGCGAGTACAGTTTGTAATATTTGAAAATATTCTCCAATTTTTGCAAAAAATATGAATTTTGCAAATAATAAATAATTACAATGCTACAGCTTGAAAAACAGTCGTTCAAGCGTATTTCAGAGTTTTGTTTCTTTTGTAATATTCTATAATTTCATATTAACGAAACCAATGATTTCATTATCTCTTGCATGTTCATAATTATTTATCTCACTTTCATCCAATCAAACGCAAAACTCTTGTCAAAGATATTTGATGATTCCGATGCGTTTCGAAGAAGACTTTTAATCATAAATAACTAAACTTTGTCATGTAGATTCAATGTCGAAAAGTTGAGATGAGCATTATTTGATTGTATAACATGTAACGTGTTGCCAAAACTTCATTTTCCTAATACGAAAGATAAAAGTGTGTGAAAAGTTATAGAATCTAATGCCATTTCGAGGTGAGTCTCAGGTTAGGGGATGAACACAAGTGTGAGAAAGTCAGTGAGTTAACTTGATAGTGTATACTATCGATGAAAAATTAATTTATTGATGTGAAGACTCAAAGAATACTGTCAGAACTGAATGAAGTTTCTGTCAACCGACTGTTCTTAACAGAATAATAGAAATCAATGATAAACTTGTCGCTTGAATACGACATATCAGAATAGTTTGATAGGCTCTCTTAAATCTTATAACACAATTCTGTAAAAGTGACTTATTTTCGAATGATTTGACAAGTGAAGCCTCTAGCCAGACCCGAAATTGAAACGATGATTTATTCCGTGTCATCACCAAATAGCCAGATCTTGCTTGTCATTGAGTTGAATTCGATTTTCGTTGAATATGAACTTTGTAGAACGCAATAATGAAGTTTTAGAGATCGTTATTGGAAATTCCATGAGATCATGTTAAATGATCTTCATTCCAATCTTTTTGCAGTTATTTTTCTAAATAGTTTCAGACGACGGAAGATTGAGTATAGGTGATGCTGTATTTCCAGGCTTCGGAATTTATTTACAACATTAACGCGTTGTTTGCATCAATATTTCAGAAGGTGAGATATTTTGATCCCAAATGCCTGTCCGGAAGCTCCACATAGAGACAAATGGTTACTGCGGCTTATGGGTTTTATTGCCAATTTTTCAGCCGCCGTTATTCCATTCACCAGAAACAATGACATCAGCTCCTGAATTGGATACAGTCTCAGTTCTTTGTTGACTCAGACAATAAGTGTGATGGGAGTTATAGTTTTATAGATGAATGATAGATATTCCCCCGCCAAACCTGTCAACATAATCCATCATCTATTATACGCATTGTATGGGGAAACTACAGTGTTGTCTAACAAGGATGTTGATGCTACATCTAAAGTTATTGCTCGACAGACGATAAATGACCTCATCGTGCAATAAATATTATCGAATAATTCATCGCTACATGGCTGCTAAAATTTCTCATTGCACTGTGGTTGCATGCAGACGTTTCTTTCAGGACAAAGAAATCGAAAAATTAATGCTTACAATTGTTAAGTATGGAGCTATTCTGAAAACAACACCCACCCAAACGTCCAGATGAAGATTCTCCAAAATTGCGGACAAAATAAGAAGCATAATCTTGTTGACTGCGGAAAATACATTAGGCAATGCACTTTTCATCGACGTGACAGTGTGCTTCTGATCCCAGTCTCATCTCATTTCTTTTGTATTGAGTGTTTAGAAAGAATGTAGAGTGTGCATACTTTATAGTCTCTCGGAAGCACGGATGATGCTCAGCCTTTACTTCGCTTGGCCTCTCAAGGCGGTTGTGACTGTCAAGTAAAAAATGGCTAGCTCACAGAATTAGATTGTTTAAAGTTTCACTTTCCTACAAGTACAAACTGTTTCAAAACGATGACACATGCAGAACCTTACTCAGAGGGCAAAAAAGAAATTCTTAATGCCACACTGAGGTGGGAAAATAGTCGTTGTCACTTGTGGATCGCTGTGAATTCCTTCAAAATGCTGCAATTGCCACTCCCATTACTTCAGATTCAAATAGGGAGCTAGACGGTTAACCTGTTAAAAATCAATTAACCAGTTAACCGGCACTTTTCAACTTGACAAATATACGTGTGTTAGATAGATAATTCGCCAATTGCATTGCTTCAGTTTCCACAATCATCCCATTGCTGTTTTAAGAATGGAAAGATATCCTAAGACTTGAACAAATGAAGCATGACAATTCCATGACAGCCGCATACGCTGCGCCTCGCCCTACAGGAACTCATCAGTACTACTCAGAATGGCCCGCATTAGCTTAAAATATCTAGAATGGCTGAAAAAGCTAAAGGACAACACAACGGACTGCTCTGCGCTTGTTTATCCTGGTTTAGTCGTGCTGTTGTAAGAATAAGAATGGCTTCCTGTAAACCACGAGAGCCATTCCGTTGAACTTCATCATCTTGCTTGATTCCGACGACAGTTTTAAGAAGAGGCTCGAACGGATCATTGGAGCAGCAGTTCGCTTTTGAGATACAGATCCACCTGCCAGTCCTGAGTTAGGTCCGTTATCTTAGTGGAAAAATGATCCAATCGTTTCCCGAGAATAGCAAAGCTTGATGAATTATACAGGCAAACCAGAAACTTCAGCAAGCTCTAGATTACTTAGCTCAATGGGAAACATGTGCGATGGAAAAAGAATGAACATGAAGCTGGAAACGGCAGAAACCGCAGATCATTTTCTGCATCACAATAACTGCATTTGTTTTATCTTTTTCCGAGACAGTGCGTTTTGATAATACATGTACTAAGCTTGCTTTTTTGCCAGTTGATACATTGTCATCCAATATTTGAAGATCCATTCCGTTTTGTTAACAAGAAAGCTTTTAGTTCGATTAGATAGGATTAACGTTAGACAATATTATATATATAAGATGTCAATTGATTGGCCTATTTTAATTCATGTTAAAGTTAGTCAGAAAAGATGAACACAAGGAATATTGCATTAAAGGATGACGGAATTCTTGAAGATGAAATGAGAAATCTTAATCAAGTACGCCTTCATCTGCCACAGTCCAAAATAAAGACTTGAGAGCTCAAACGACTTGCACACTGTATGTAAATATACGACGCTTCCAAATTATAAATGAAAGCAGATAAATGATTTTATACGGCATTTTGGCTATATAGTGCTTAAACTTCAATTAGAGCGATAGCACCATTCTCAAAGTCATTTATATATCAAATGTGTAGCAGGTGATTAATACATTATCAAAAGGTGATTGATAGTAGGCCCATTGTTTTCTGCAAAGATTCGTTAATTTGACATTCCAGTATACCAAATTCATTGATATCCGACGAAAACTTCGAAAATACCTACAATTTTAAGCTTTGGAACCCTAGTTCACGACGCAATCATACATTTTAATAACAATTTTATTTCATAACAAATACTGCAGTTCATCATTTTTTTGATACTAATTCATCAATGTTGATTTTTGTATATATGTAATATGCTGTATACTTGCAGCTTTCAGTTTAGTCACATACATGTCACATGTCATGAATACAATTGCAATTAGAAAAATTGATTTCTAAAATTACAATATTAAAACTATGACACTGTTCGAATTTCTCCCTCCATTATGAGAATATTAAAGTATACAATGCTGCCATCATTCTCATCACTGACTTAAAACTGCTTCCCGAATGATTACTGTTAACGCAATCTTTCTAAGAGATTTTCAATCAATTAGCGATAATTGAAACATTGTAACGAACTTCAAATATCTTTAAAACTTTTAGGGAGAATAATCTCAATTTCACTTCACTTTAGTGAATATACATTGCCTCTATTAATCTAATGTGATTGTTCCGGGAAATTAGAAAATTTGATTGAAATTCGTGAAACACAATGTTGAAATATTTTGCTTCGGATGCTAACTTTGTGATATACACTCAACACTTCCCCTAAGGAGGCTTTTTTATATGCAAATGATGAAAGGTGAAGCATCACATGCATGCGATCCTCAAACCGTCGATCGCATAATATAACATCAACATGGATTTTTTAGGTCTATAATGTGGGATATTTGAAGTGTGCAGGCGCCTGAAAATGTCCTACATTGTTGCCCGAAAAAATCTATTTTTATAATATCGTGCGTATTATAAATGGTCTGGGCAGTAATGCAAGAGAAAAGCGGACAGCAATGCAGAATTGTTGTACGAAAAATGAGCACAGCAATCGACCACGTTAGCCTAAAATAAAGACTAAAAAGACTAAAATATCTTTCACATGCATAGATACAATTATGCGAGATACATTGCTGGCTTCTTTTTTTCCACATTATACCATAGCTAAATTGCGCACAATACAATAGTTTCCGAAGATGATTTTTCAAAAAATAATTAAACATGGATATTCTTAGATGCGGGAATTTTCAAGTTATCTGCTATCTTCATGTAGGTGATGATCGCCAACAGGAGGTTTTTGCCATTCAATGCTTTCATTATGGAAAAGTAAAGATGTTGACTCCTTCTTTATATATACTGACCAAAAGTCGAAGTTAATTAAAACAAAAATTTACAGGTGCCGAACATTTCGGGTATTCTCCCCTCGTCAGCGGCGTAAAGTCAATTGGCAAAGTCTTCTATAAGTTGCCCAGAGTAACATTTATACCATCAGCGGCAGAGAGCAGCAATCAGATTCAGAACTCTACAAGTTCGCGTTTGCGATTTATCTGCGGTGAATTGTATTTGAGGTAGCCAGCTTCTGTTATGCGTGTTTCTAATGGATCTCTGCACTTTTCCAAAATCTCTAGAGAAAAAAGGTCAACAGATTTGTGCACTTCTTGATGCATGTTAGCCAGATGTTCGGTCAACGCACAACTGTTAGTGTTATTCGTGATAGCATGAGTATGTTCTTGATAGCCGACATGAAATGGGCGATTGCTTCGACCGATATAAAAGTTGTCGCAAATGATGCAAGTAAATTTGTAGACTAGAAAGCGATCAGTATTTTCATGTATTTTCATGTGCGTCTATTGTCATCTCTATGTCTACAGGAAATTTTGAATGAAAAACCTTGTCCACATGCTGAAGTTAGCAATAAAGAAAGACAATTCTACACCGTAAACTAAAGAAAGAGCACTTCGCCACTTGCTACGCCAACCGTGAAGCTGCTCTTCAGCGGCACAAGATGATTTTGCTTTCGCTCACAATATCACGTTTCCACATGAGCACTGTCATTTGCCGCTGATTCTTGCTGCAATGATTGATAAATGAAGACGTTTGCGGTGCCAGTGAAACGTACCAGGGAAAATTTAAAGAGCAAACTGGGATCTTCTTTCCTCGCATGTGTCATAAGATTTCTTTTCTTCAATTGTTTCTGTGTTCTTGAAATTGTTGAGAGGTGATGGTTTGGCTATCATGGACACGTCGTCCAGATCGAAGACCGAAATAGCCAATAACACCGGAGCCTCGTCCGACTCAATCCTTCAAAAATGAATATCAGGGAGTAATGAAAGAGACATCGAATCAGGTGATCAGCGCCAGAAGACACTTTATACAGGAGGGTTGTGACCGGTCCGTTTTTTGCCTACTTATAAGTCTCTGTAACCTGCCTATAAAAACTGGCAGCTGCTCACCTTACCACCGATAGACATCATTTCTATTTCCCGATTTCTGTGGAACACACGGTAGTCTTCAGAATCTGTAGTCGTAAGAATCTAATGTGGCAGGTACTCCGGAATAAGCAAGAGTTCCCGATGAAGCGCAAAGATGCTGATATTTGTCAATTTCTATCCAAATTGATCTTCTATCAGGTAATTAGACAAATATTCGTACTTTGGTAATATATTTTGTACGCACATGAATAAAATTGAGCAGCAAGACGCAATACAGGTAGAGTGGGGTAAGACGCTCCCTCGAGGTTAGACGCCTCCATCGATTTCTCAGAAGTCTATAAATATGAAGGATATTTGACCCCTCTCAGGGTTTATACTCATAGAAAAATGGATTGGAACCCAAAAATCATTGAATTTTCATTATTAGTTTAGAAAATATGCTGCTTTTCTCATTTTCGATGCTTTTGATGTAATTTATTTTGAAGTCAAATGAAGTATTATGAAGCAATCAGACATCATTTTAATATCTTTAATGCAGGAAATTTAAGTTTGCGCATTAATAGATATAATTTAGACAGCTGCTTGATTCAGTTAAACGTTTTCATTCGAAAACAGATTGAAGAAAAAAAGATAGAGCTGAGGGTAAGACGACCCCCTACATGGCGGGGTAAGACGACTCCTCGTGGCATTTTGCCCCCTTCAATACGTTTTAGCGCCTTCGCTGTCAACGGCATTAATTCATATCTTCTGAATTTGCTGGCATTGATATCAAGTCAAACTCACGACTTTCTTCTTTATTGTCTATACGCACTGATTAACTACATGTAGTTAATCACAAGCATCATGCGCGTAGACGTCAGCTATGAAAACTACAGAACCACAACGTCCAAGGAAGCGGAGAGCAGAAAGGGCACAAAACCTCACGTCATCTCCAAATAAGCAGCACCTACAGGCCAAAAATGAAGTAGCTCTATATCGTCTGCCGTTAGGTCTTCGTACAGTGATGAAGACCAAGTCAGTCCCAAGAGACGATTCAGAATGCGTATGCATTGCATGCAACGAAATTCGAATAGCCGACCACTTGAAAAGTGGATACAGTTGGTGTATGCAATGCAGTCAGTGGGCGCATGAGGAATGTACTGCCGGCAATCTGCCAAGTTATATTTGTGAATTATGCTTTTCACTGATAAGTCCAGTGAATCGGCCTAATCCTGTTCTATAGGCCCCTGTATTTAATAGAATAAATAGCTGGAAGACAAGTTGTTTTGGTTTTACTAGATGATCATATGACATTGGCCTAATAGATAAGCTTTCCCTAAAGACATTTCATAATTTCAAAAGTTGGGAGTGGGTTGCGCCCTCGGTGGGGCTTCTTACCCCCTATAGGGGGCAAGACTCTTTTTTTGGTACTTTTTGAAAGTCGAAAAATATAGGAACTTCTCTGAATTTCTAGCTATAGTCCTTGTAGCTAGTATATGCACTGAAATATTTAATAATGGCAAGATCTGGCAGAAAGAAGCGCAATAGTTCCTGAGCAGTCAAATCTCGCTTAAGGGGGGCGTCTTATCACTCTCTACCCTAACTTATTCAAAGCATGGAATAATTTTGCTATGGATAAGCTAGCAAGCACATGATCCTTTTCATCAGCAAATTTCATGTATGCTAGAGTATGCGATTCCGGAAACTGTATTTGAGATAGAGTGTGGCTTAAAACTAAAACTAGAACTAACTGTAAATAATTGTCTATGGATTAGTATTGATTCAGTTTCGATGTGCCACCCACTTCCGTCCAGCCAACTATGAAAGTTTCATGATATTCATTACGAAGGACCAAACTTTCGGTAGGATCAGAATCCTCGAGCAAAAACAGTCATGAATTCATTAATGAAAAAACTTATTTCCAAAACATTTTGTGATTCCAAATAGTTGTGTCCTTCAACATTTTTTCCTGCAAAACGGAAAAACAACAAAATTATTACAATTCTCCTCCATATCTAAATGAAGAATTGGCTTATCTTCGTGCCATCTTGGCGAGAAATGGGTATCCACATTGGTTCATAGACAAACATAGTGTTGTGGTGTCAGTGAAACCTGAAGTATCAAGTGTCCCGAAGAAGGTTATACGCTTTGGTCTACAATATGTTGGTGAAGTATCTGTTCAAGAAGCACAAAACATCTGCCGAGAAAATCCATCGAGCATATCCCCACATCAAAGTCGAGCCATGGTTCCGCACAAAGAAGTTAAGCAGCAATGCTCCCAAGGATCCGATCCCTTCTGCTCAACACTCAAATTTGGTATATTCCTACATTTGTGCTTGCGGAGCAAGCTACGTGGGCAGGACGGAGAGGAACCTCGGTAAGAGGGCAGCTGAACACGTTCCAAAATGGTGTGAAGCCGGCAGGAACCGACCGAGGTCCACTAACCCACTCAGCTCTGCTATTATACAGCATCACTTATAGTGTCAACACCGTCCTTCCACAGACAATTTCAAAGTTGTGAAACTGTGCCAATCAGTGACTGAGCTCCGCATTACAGAATCAGTACTCATCAGACTCACTTCTCCGTCCTTGTGTACTCAAAAAGAGTTCGTTTACGATTGTGTTTTATTTCCTCTTTAAATTAATTTAGATTAAATTAAATTATTTTCCTTCATAGAATATCTTATCCAATTTTTTCTTATTGTACAGTAGAATTCTATGGCGCTATTGTTGTGTCCGTGCATGCTTTGATGAATGTTCATACCGATGCGACTGCCATGTGCTATGCATACTTTCATTCTGCCGTTTACTCTTGCAAGTGGCAGCGAGAGCTCAGAGTAGCCAAATAAATTTTCTTATTATGGACGTCCGCATTTTCCATGCATTTTACCGATGGGCATATATCAAACGAAAATTAATTAACTTTCCTCATGCGCGGTCATTCTATGGCACCTAAGCTTCTTTATCAACGCCAACTTTCAATAATATTGTACGATTCTGTCAACTGCTTGATTTGAAGAATAATTTTCAAGAAACGGTTCGAAGTGTTTGAGTCATACAAAATTATGCTATGATGCTCCTACAATGTTGCAATTCTATTTTACTGACAAGACAATTAATTCCACAATGAATGTCGTCAATCGTCGACATAAGCCTAATTAGAATGATCGTCCGACCGGTCTTCAACATTTTTGACTGGGACTGGGCCAGCGGCCGGTTCCAACCTTGTTATGCAATATAATACATTGACATAAGGATTTATTCTGCCTTGTGTTAAATATTCTGTAAATGAATCACAGTTTGCTTACATTCCGCGTTCTGGTAGTGGCACTACATGTGCACTTATTAAAGCTCAGCATCAAATTCTTAGTTTTTTAGATTCCTGCTCTGGAGCCGTCAGGCTTATGTCTATAGAGAGATGCTCGTGATGACAGGTTACAAATAGAATGGGATAGTGTCATGTCATGGTCATATGAGAACCATTTATTGAAGCAAAATCGAGTAATTTCACTCTTATAATGTATAGTAAAAAAACAGCCACAAAAGTTTGAAGTTAAAATATATTCTCCCAATATAACTTATATATATTTTAGAGAATATATTTTAACTTCAAACTTTTGTGGCTGTTTTTTTTACGAGAACCATTTACCCATTAATAATAGCAAATGTGTTGTGATGGACATCTGTACGAAACGGAATTTTCAAGTTTGCCCTGTGAAAGTTTCTGATGATTGTTTTTTGAAGCAAGTTTCATCATTAAAATACCTGGGTCTATTTTTCAGTCGTGATTTGAAATGGAATATTCATATAGATTATGTGATTAAAAGGGTTCCCAAAGATTGTTTCTTCTGCGGAATCTACGCCGCTCTGGTACAGATGCTAATGTCATGTTGCAGTGTTATGTTGCTTTTATTAGATCTCTTCTTACATATTCTTTTGGAGCATTTTGTAACGCCTCACAGTAATTGCTGACACGTCTTTTACTTCTTGAGAGACGGGCTATGCGCATCATTGGTTCTGAGGACTGCGTGAATGACGATCTAATTGTTCGTGCTTACAAAACTTGTGAAAAAGTTTTTTATAATATAGAAAGAGGTGATCGCCATCTTTTCAGGTCAATGATTAAACCTGCGCAGGAACAGAACGCTAGGACTCGTTCTACAAGGACACTCCGGCCGCCCCGTGCAAGAACCAAGCGCTTTCAGAATTCTTTTATTCGTTTTTGTAAATTTTTTTCTGTTTGTAGTACTTTTTATTTCTTTTTTATGCTCCTCTGTGACCATTATCTTTTTCGTAATTTCATCACAGTTTGTGGAGTTCATCGCATGCAAACAAGTGAACCAAATGAAGAATTATTCTATTCTATTCTATTCTGAGATGTGTAAACTAATACTACACGTGATTATTACATTGCTATGTGATATAATACTTAATGACATCCATACATCTGAATTAAAATTGACAACCGTATATCTGACAAACATTTAGGGTGACAACCGTGTAACTACACCAGAACAGGAAATATCAAAAGTCATTAGAATTGAAGATTAACTTGTGATAAAGGATCACTCCTACATATCTTTCCCAAATTAACAAAACCTAGCATGTTGCTACGCGTTCGCAAGAATGTTTTGTCTCATCTGAACAATTTCACATTCTGTAGATACACAATTATCGTTGGACAACCACTATATGCGGCATTAGAAGCGGAAGCACTATCTCGTCGTTCTCTTTTGCTTCAATCGCCTCCCAATCCTTGATTGGTGCCTGCATATGGACTGGTCTAAAGTTTCTTAGAGCATTCACAATCATAAGTTTTATTCTTCGAACTTTCGCCGTCATTAACGAACTCATCGACTGATCATGCCACATTCTCGCACTTTGATCCGTCTCAATTCTTTTGTCACCTACTGTTGTACCGCTGTGAAAAACCTGATAATGCCACTAGTCTTCACCTTTTTTCTTTCTTTGCATTTACATTATGCTATTTGATTGACTTGCAAGCTGTACTTGATATGATTTCTATTGTCTCAATGAATCTATCTTATCTTAACATAGCCCGGTTTTGTCGACCACACAATCAAAATTGACCGATCTTCTATTGCCGCCTATCAATCAGCCTATGACTCCGCAGTTTGATATATTGCTCTGAATCCGTGTTATTGATTTGCTTCACACAATGCGCCCAGACAGTGTAGTTTAAAGTTCAAGCAGAATGATCATCGAAACAAAGAGAATTTGTGAAACGATTCCACTTTGAAACGAATACAGGAGCTCATATTTCAATATTATGCGTTCAAGTAGACTGATGTGAGATCCCCCGAGAGGAAGTTCATATCCATTTTTTATCTGCACTTTGGAACCCAACGAGAGTTTGGAGGTGACGACTCAAGTATTTCTATGACATTCGATTCACTATAAAGAAATTTAATCGTTAGTTTCTTTGACGCTTTGAAGTGGCGTGAGAGTCAGTGAAATATATGATTGAAGCTCTAGTTTTATCATACTTCTATCTTCCTTTGAGATCAAAGCCCTCCCTGTCGGTACTCCTCCATCAACATAAAATTTCTTGATTTACCTTTATCCAATTCAGTTTCAGATGGCTATAAATTCTCATGTTAATGGATTTGTCTTCTCTTTAGAAATTCGATCGTCAATAAATTGTGATAACAAAGAAGATATCACCGGGAAATTGGTTGTTCTATTCAGGTTTTAGTGAATTATCAAACTCTGTCGAAATTAACACAAATTGATACAAATGATGGAGAATTCTCTGAACAAAATGACTTCCCTCGACTTCACAATATTAGATACATTCGTATTACACGGAAAATATCAAAATCGACAATTATCGAATGGAGGTATTGTTTGCTCAACTTGCTGATATAAAAAATAGTTTCATGAAAATGTGTCGTAAAATCGTTACATGACAGTAATTGTTTTGAGTTTTTATTTCGTCTCTTTTCTATTCGTAATATAGTATCAAAGAAGGCAATCGATATGATGCTCCAAAGCAATATTCAATGCTTTATAATATGCACATGCACGATGGCAATTTAACAAATCATTCTGATAATTGCATGTAAATATTAAGGCAATCATATGCAAATATCTATCTTTTGTGTCGATTGTCTGAACACAAGGTTGTGTGAGTGCAATTTAGCATGTTGCATGATGAGAATTGAGCTTGTACAGGACGATTTGATAACGCTGACGTATTTGCAGTCATGTTCTGTCTGATCGATTTTAAAATGTGTCATGCAGGTTTTCTGGTTTAATTAAATGGTTTCAATCAAACTATGGGTTTCAAGTCAATTTTGCGGGTTTTAAACATTCACTCACCGTTCTAAAGTAATTTTTAGCCTAATAAAGGAATTAGAAAATCTGGGAATTGGCCAAGTGTTTATTTCGATAGAGAATATACATGTAAAGTATTTACAAATTCTTCAAATTATATAAATGATGTTTAGCTCCGATGCGTATTTCATTGACCACCGGTCAATACCATTAGCAGTTAGTAAAAAAAGTATTTTATAAACATTCGTGGTGACGTCAATAAGTCTGTAGACTCGACACGAAATAATTGTTCTGTTGCCTAATCAATTCTATCAGTGGAAGTCGTGTGTATGTAGGTCTCGAATATCATTGAGTGAGCGGTCATTATGTTGTACCTAAGCAGTCACACGCACAGAGTTAGACATTTCGTCTCTCTTCTGTTTGACTAGAAAGGAAATACTGGAACATGTAGCGTTAATGAAATGGCACAATCTGCTGACATAATACCATAGCAATCGAACAATCATTGAGGTCTCGAATATCATTGAGTGAGCGGTCATTATGTTGTACCTAAGCAGTCACACGCACAGAGTTAGATATTTCGTCTCTTCTTCTGTTTAACTAGAAAGGAAATACTGGAATATGTAGCGTTAATGAAATGGCACAATCTGCTGACATAATACCATAGCAATCGAACAATCAGCGGCCAGTTTAACATTAAACACGCCAAACGGTTCGAAGTTTCAGTGACTGTTATCAACCGCATCACACAGCAAAGAGACAGTCGATGTCAAGTTCTGCAGAGAAGCTTGAGAACGTTTTTCCGTGCGCCTGCTATCTGTTTTAATAATGATCGGAGGGCCCAACATTATCGAGAAAACTTTTGCTCAATAATCTGAATTCTTCGAATCTGAAAGAATCGTGACTATCGGAGCATTTTGAAAGGATTCATGGCAATCCGCAGGCGCCATACGACTATTTTTCCTATCTCTGCAAGGCATTGAATACTTCTTTTTGCCACGTAGTAAGTTCCTTCATGTGCAATCATTTTGAATCAGCTTGCACTTCTAGCAAAGTGATATGCTTAAACAATCTAATTTTGTGGTCACAGGCGTCCATCTAATTTCATCTGTATTCTTAAGAAAGTACCTCTATAAGTATGAAAGACCTCTATAAGAGGTCTTCATGTTGACCATGTTTTGGGACCACAAAGGAGTGATCAAATTGGACTTCGCGGAAAAGGGCATCAAAATAATGGGACAATACTACGCGCAACTCGTATCGGAAACCAGAAAGCGTACAAGTGGTTATTTGCATCTGCTACATGATTGCATACAATAATCTTTGGAAAATGCTGGATTCGTTCAACTCTCACATCCACCCGCAGAATCAGACAGGTCTTCTCTTCTTCTGTCTGACCAGAAAGGAAACATTGGAATATGAAGCGTTAATGAAATAGCATAATCTGCTGACATAATACCATAGCAATCGAACAATGAACAGCCAGTTCAACATTAAACAGTGCAAATTGTGCGAAGTTTCAATGACTATTATCAACCGGATCACACTGCAAATAGACGCAGACTATGTTCTGAATTTTGCATTTTGAAGGAATTCAAGTAATCCGCAGTCGTCGCACGACTATTTTTCCTATCTCTGCAGGGTATTAAACATTTCTTTTTGCCCACTTAGTAAGTTCCTGCATGTGCCATTGTTTTGAATCAGTCTGCACTTCTATCAAAGTGATTAGCTTAAGCAATCTAATTCTGTGCATCCACCGTACAGCCTGGATCTGGCCACATGCGATTTTTACTCTTCTCATCTCTGAAAAGCACCTCAGAGGGAATACATTTTCGTGCAATGAAGAACTGAAGGAGGAAGTCACCAATTTCTTTTTTGGACGTCCGGAAAGTTTGTTCAAGACAGCTTTTGATGAGCTATTGACAAGTTGGAAATTGTGCAGTGACAATAATGGGGCTTATATAGAAAAGTTATTGTCAAAATTTATACAACGCCATTATAAATGTGCTTTATAGATTCAATTTACCTAAGTTCCCATAAGTTCAATACACTTTCATCGGAGGATGTCAATTGTTTTTCATTTGTGCGAGTCTACGGACTTATTGACGCTACCACGTAAAATTGCATTGTTATATTATTGTTTTATATTTCTAAGCATTATGTAAACATCATTTATGCAATTATTATGATTTGTAAATGTTCTATATTTTACATCAAAATGAACAATTGGCCAATTCCCAGATTTTCTAATTCTTTTATAATGCACGTTTAAGGCATTTTTTGTATAATTAGCTTTATAGTATATGATTCATAATAGCATTGTCGTAGTTGTAGTCACCGTGGTAGTGTGAACGTGCCTTACCCCTCCCTCATCAGTTTATCTGTTATCTGTAACACATGAAATATGAAATTTTTTACTATTTGAACTATAGATTTCAGGTAGCCGACACTTTATGACATTTATTTTATTCTACCGCATATACTCTATAAATTAGCAACGAATACTTCATGGTTTTCGTTTCATGGGTACCTCATCGGTATCCGCGTTGCATTTTTCAACATGCAAGTCTAGCTTGACTTTGCTGCTTATGCCTGGTTGCTGTTTGGTTTCAAGACATGAAATAACCGGACAGATTCTAATGACTCAACTTCATAGACAGTATTTGAGAACGTCTATAAAGGCAACATTCTAGTCCATGAATGAATCGAAAAGTTGGATTTCCTTGGCATTCAATAAAGATATATTACCTTTCAAATGACAACCTACATCGTCGGCGCGTAGCGCCAAACGATTTAGGCTGATCATTTGAAAGGTAATATGTCTTCATTGTTACTGAACTTTTAGATCGATGACATCAAAATCCAAGATTTTGAACTGCAAAAGACTTAAATCTATGTTAATTTTCTACATAGCCCATGCAGCTCAGAACATTGAAGTACGTCAAGCTTGAGATATCTACGAGTCCAAATTGTAAACCATAGGAATCACTTCAATGCCATTTTCACAGGGAATGCAGAGATGGACGGTGAAATGCTCCTACCTCAATGGTATTACATAGCAAATTAGACGGCCTTAATTATGCAATTGGGATTTGGAGTTATATGAACGACTTTCATAGAAAAATGACAGGTGAAATATCGGCGGACAACCCTACTTACTCAGCAACAATGGAATATTCACATGAAACAATCATTTCACCAAAATTCAGTTTGCTCTCGGCAACTTCTAAAACTAATTTAACGAATGGTTTGACTACATCCATGCTGCAGACTGTTAATTCGAAACTGATCCACAAACCACAGATTTTCCGTTGTGCCATCATAGATCTTTTAACTATTGTGATAATGATGTTAGAATGTATTTGATATTGGCAATACACGGAGTACAAGTAAATAAGGAATTCGATACGACCTTTTGCATAATGTCAGTTGTTTATACAGATCACCAAAACTGAGGAGTTCCAGTAAGCAAGTAGAAAATACAATTTTACATATCTCATGTTTGAGAACAGAATGAGTAAAACTTCTGGAAACGCGCTTCATGGCTATTGCTTGAGATTAATTGCCAGTATTTTCATGGCATGTGGAAGCAGGGTATTGTTTAAAGTAAATAATCTTGCAGTTTCATCTGAAATGATTTTTGACATTGTTTTCCGTCATTCGTAATGACAATACATGATCTTCTTTCCTTTAAAGAGACCATTTTTCTAATAATAGACAATCCAATCTTGACTGCTTGTTTTTGCATCTCTAATCCAAGCGGACAAGAAAGAGATGGAAAACTCTGTGTGGGAGGAAGACACGACATGTATGCTAGAAATGCAGAACATATTAAAATAATCATGCCAGTATTCATGAAAGCAGACTGACTTTTATTTCAATTTTCATCATTAAATATAATATTGAAATATAGTCGGCCGGCTAGTGATGGCCGCAATGTCTGAATTCCAACCTACACAGGGATAAAAGGAAGTGGACATGTTTTTATAAATAATTGGAATTAGGAATATCTTGCTTGTATAATACCAGATCGGATTTTCATAAAATGCAAGGGGGCTGAATGTTCTTTATTTTTGTTTGAGATTTCCCTTTGAATGATGGAAAAATTAATTCCTTTTCGCGCGATATCTATTCTCAAGGGACAGAATAGATAGGTAGAGAAAAGACTACGATGTAGGTCAAAAGATCTTGAGCTAAAAATAAAGCTCTCAACTCGAACTTCTCCCAAAAATAATATTGTTGATTACTTCTTTACAAGCAAGTGTAAATGGTGCAAGCGACATCACTGTTCGAATTTTGCAATACATTTAAAGCTGCTTGAAAAATGATTCCAAAATAGAATATGATCACTGGTTACAATGATTTGCACAATATTTCAGAATAAATCATTCAATGACTTTAGCTTGTTAGACATACCGCGTATAGCAGGATTCTAATTTTGCATTGGAAAGTCGAGATACACAGACTGTAAAGAATGCCGAGAGGGGTAATTTTGAATAACTCATTTATGATCGAAGGACTTGCAGGTCTACTTTAAGCTGGACAAAGTCATTTTGAGTTGATTATATCATTATACTATATCAATTCAAAGACGATCATTGGAAATGCTTGATGACAAATTTAATGATCAGATATTTTTTCAAATGATGCGAAAAAGCCTTTTATAGGTATAAAGATACGCATCATTGCAGTCACTGCGCTTCGAATACCCTGAACGGGTGAAATCAACAAATGCCAGAAAAGAATCAAAATATTTGAGTCCTTTGAAAAAAATCTGACGATAAAAAGCATGGACAAACTATTGAAATAAACATGATGTTATTTGCTGACATGATAATTAATAGAAATGAGCTGAGATATCATAAACATATAATGAGAGTAGTTTTACAATTCTTATAGATGGAAGCAATGAAATAACTTAATCTAAATATACAACGCTATTGATCGTTGAGATAGTGGCTGTATAGTTTTAAAAACACGCATGACATTCGATAAAAGATGCGTATTCATCCTTTCTTCTTCAATTGCATCAGAAAAAGTATTAGATGAAGATCCCCGAAGAGAGCAATGAACGCCGACAGGTAAATGTTTGCTTACATGATAATTTGAGTTTTAAACATAAGAAATATGGAAATGCATGCTATACAGTATTTGCATGCTATATACAAATGCTGTTGTGAGCACTGTCAAGAGTGCTATATCGAGGAAACTCGTCACCATCTATACATGAGGACCAAAGAGCATGTCAGCGGCAGACCAGTCTCTGAAATCTCATTACATGTTTATTTCCCGAGTGAAAAGTCGTTCTCCATTTTTACTACACATTAATTATACTTATGAGAAGCTTTGCTCATAAAGTCCTACATGAACCAGAATATGAAACTCATGAATACTCAGACGTAGACTGACTAGTTGTTGTCATTTTGGTTGTTTTTTCTTTGTTATTGTTATCATTACTCGCCATCTTTTGAATGAACTCTCGGATGTGTTTAAAGGTTGTTTTACACTTTCCTCAGCAGATTTTACACATCTGTACAGATCTCTGCAGAGGGAAGTACAAATCCCCTCTAAAGTATCTGCGCATGTGTCACTGTTTGAGCTTTGAAACATGTTTGATACTAAAATTACTTGATCATGCTTCTTAATGATCTCACATCGATCTAGGTTCGTGTGATGTAATTTAATGTTATCTTAATGTTATTTCATTAGTCAATTGAATGTAATCAATCATCAAACAATTAATTGGATAAATTTTGCCAGCAGGGATTATATATCATGGATTTTTCTATGGAGTTATAAAGTTTCTTATAGCTAGCCTTCATTTGAGCTGAACTTGATTGTGTAAATCAGCAGGTAAAATGGGACATTATTATTCAATGCCAGGAAAATGTGAAAATACGCTATCTGAAGAGATACCAAACTTAATGACCATGGTTTGAATAGGATCTAAATCAGATGGCAATGGAGCAATATGCATAACATAAATGCTTTTAAATAAATTTTAGAAGAAACGTTGACCCTCAATCACTTGTGTTCATCAGCGAGTGCTTCGTTCTGCTTCGTGTTGAACACGGAGCATAATCACAAATAAGTGATGATTTAGTTGCTAATGAAATTAATACGCAATCACTGCGGCGAAAATAAAACGCTCGTTCATAAACTTGGTGTTTTCTTTATTTACACATTAATTTCACAGTATTTGCACTGGAACAAGCGCCGATAGCTTGTCTCGTAGAAGAGTAGTGAGTTTCCGACAAGCCTTTCAGTATGCCACCTTAGAATATAACACACCAGCTTTATGAAATTCTACTTTTGAAAAGTGCGCATCTGAACTTGGGTGAATGTCACCACATTGCATTCTCGAAAGTTTCTCTCTCCAGAATGTTCCTAATTCACAGAAAATATCTATAACTTTAATATGCAGATTAAATGTTGTTTGTCTATGTGAAAATGTGTATAGAATGATATTCACATTATATCTCAAGTAGAAAGATATTGGTGTTGTAAAGCCCTCCAAAGCACTTACTTTCCCATCATAGAGGAGCTTTGTATGTCCCAATATCTCTTATTGAAAAAGTATGTGTTTGAACATCTTTTCTTCTCTTCGCTGAAGTGATAAATAGAAATTAGGCATTCAAAATACCTCCGCTCATTAATATTCAAGGCGAGAACAATTGCATGCGCACTATCTCTTGAGATCTAAGTAACTTCGCTCTAGGAAAATATTCTAAAACTAACACAGGCATTCATCTGTACATCGAGCGTATTCTCATTGCTTGGATATCAACTTGACGGAATTGCTCAAACATGTAACGCCATCTCCACTGAGTGAACACTTCTCAAATACAATTTCTTCTCAAAAAGCTCATGAATTCCCATTTTTTTAATATCAAGTGTAGCCGCCAGTCTGAGGATTGCTTGCCACGCGAGAGGCGACCGCCTTTTTCCGCCCAGTTTGTCTTTGCTAGTCGGAATTGTCTGAAAAAAGGACGATATATTTGGCACGCCATCAGCAAGCTCGGTTGTCTTCCTACTCGATGAGGATTCTGATTATACAAGCGTAGATTTTATCAATTTTCCAACCATTCGAAGATTGCGCATTTCTCTCTCTCTCACTAACTCTTCCCATAGCCAATTCCCAATACCTTCAAAAGATCGTTGCAGTCGCCGCTTCGAATTAACTAGCGCTTAACACCCGGTGTGCAGTCTCGGCTATTTTCACAGATGTTTTATCTGCAATCCAACATGGGTAAATAATATATCAAAGACTTTCCTGACTCATGTTATTCCGAACTGTTATGTAACATTCACTGATTCAAGTCTACAGATTAATTGGGTGTATGCGCCACAACCTCAAACAGTAGCAGGTGAAAGGCTCAAATGTGTTCATCCATAATCGGAACAAGTAGGTTGATGAATTAGAGTTGTCATGTTTCGTCATTGATGGAAAGGTGAAATAGCGGTCAAAATGAGTAATGAACGTGTGAACACAAACACATGACTGATCAATATCGATAATATCATTGTTGTTATCAAGGAAACGATGGGATATTATGCAATGCATGTTTCTACATTCAAGGATGACTAATTTCCGTTTCTATCAAAAATTCAGAATTAGATTGTCTAACCGCATCACCTAGCTACAAACTGATTCAAAACGATGGCACATGCGGGAACTTACTAAGTGTGCAAAATGAAATTTTTAGTGCCTTCAAAGAAAGAAAAAATAGTCGTGCGCCGCTTGCGGATTACTGTGAATTCCTTCAAAATGCTTCGATCCCCACGATTCCATCAGAAACGAAGAATTCAGATCATTGCGCTAAAGTTTTCTCGATAATAGTAGGTCCTCCGATCATTATTAAAAAAGTTGGCAGGTGCACGAAAAAATGTTCACAAACGTCTCTGTTGAACTTGACATCGACTGTCTCTTTGCTGTGTGATGCGGTTGATAACAGTCATTGAAACTTCGCACAATTTGGCGTGTTGAATGTTGAGCTGCTTGCTTATTATTCTATTTATATGGTACATGTATTATGTCAAAATCCTATCAAATTATTCTGTGATAGCAGTTTTCATGGCTTCAGAATAAAACAAACCGTTACAAAAGATATTTAGCATCATTGTATGTTTCATATTAAATATGTGTAATAAAGCTGAACTGCATGCTAAAAAATATGTGCAAACGCAATTTTATTCATTTTTAAATATAACGCTATCTCCTTTTTCATTTGACTTTCTAGTACGTTTTATAGGTTTCAATCTTTCCATAAATTTGAATAACTTTTTAATAATGTTCAAAAAATAAATAATTTTGGATATAGGAGGCTTGCGTTCAGCGCTTTCATGAGTTTCTTTGAAGTACATTCGCGCTCGTAGAACTTTCCGTCAGAGATAAATTATTTTTTCTCTCCAACAAGCGAGGTGTGTTTTGTATTTTCGCTATATTATGGGGTTCATCTTAATTTGGGATTTGCACAGGATCTATGAGACTGAACTTTTAAAAGTCACTTTATCAAGATTGCGATACTTCAATATATCCATAGGAACTCATCAATGCAAACACTTCATCATAGTGGACATTCAGCACTGTAGTATATTGAAATAGTTAATTGAGCTACATATTCGTAATGGACACGCCCTTTCGTTTAATAATGGGGATCTTCATTCACTTTCAGAGAACTAACATTTTCAGTGAAAACTGAATCTTTTTTATACAAGACATACATCGCTGTAATCTATCATCTCATGCGCCTGGAACAGATGACTGAGGGCTCTATACTTTACGGTATTAGATGTGGGTAGTACTGCCACAAATAAGCCAGGAAAATCTCAACATTTAAAAAGGGAAGCTTGCTATATTTTCAAGCATTTTTATGACCAATTTTTTCAGATGACTTCAGATTTGAAATTTCATGAGCAATTTTCAATTGCTTCAAGAGTGGGTTCATCTTGCAGATAAAAAATCCCTTATTAGCATATCGGAAAATCTAGGCATAATTAGTGAAACAGCCAGAATTTTCCATTTGAAGTCACGAGTCTCACCGAAATATAATGACCGGGAATGTGATACAGTAGACAAATTTGCACCAATGAAATCACAGATGCAGATCGCAACTACCAATCGAAAATAGTAATTCTCAAAATCAAAACCAAAGAATTTGTTCACTCCCTTTTTAATCACGAGGAAATTAAAGAGCTTCCTGTATCGTTACATGATGAAGTAAAATAACAATGATGAGTTTCAACTTTGGACTGAAATTTGAACTTACAGCACTTCACAGCAGAGTAGTTGTAAAAAGGATGTTATCGTATCGGAAATGCGCGCGTATTTTCATTCCCCCAATACTAATCTGCTTCTACTTATATCTACAGGACGGGTGCCTTAAAATGTGTATTAAAAGGTAAGAGTGCGTAAAAGTAATGCTTGAATTTCTGTGCGCACTCACAAGAGAGCATTTGTAAAAAAATGCTTCGCTTATTGATGAAAACATGAAGATGTGACCTTATTTGCACAGCTCAAACCCTACAGGTATCTAATAAGGTTATATACAGGCAAAGGGTTCGTAGACACATTTTCGATGTTGTGGCTTGAACACCCATCGGTTTTTGTCAAACAGCACCTCGGTTGCTCTAGAAAGTAGTCGTTGATTGATGGTAGAGCGCGGAGATTTGTGGCTTAGCTTATACAAATCCGCATCAGTTTATGTCCGCAGATAGCTACAAGTGTTTTTGAACTGATGACTGAGAAATCTAATCGCTTGAAAAGGACATATTCAGAAAACATATAATAATAATAATAATAATAATCGTTTATTTGAAATAGAACCCAATACTGAAAATCGTGGGGCGTTACAAAGTATTCAAAAAGTAATTTGAAGTAAGCAAACTTAACAAACCACAATGAAGCGAATAAAGTGATATCGAACATAAATAGTCAATTTAAATGGTGAAGCCATTGTTGAAAAGCTTACACATAGATATCACAAAAGTTTTTTCTCGGCGAGCTGATCGTATTACCGGAAGCATGAAATTTCGTGAGTGGGTCATCATGGGCGGAATGAGATGATGGAGAGGATGATCACTATCACCATAAATTTTCTCAAAAAGTCGAAAACCAAGCACCTTACGGCGGTAATGAAGTGGGACGAAATTCGCACATTCACAGTGTTTTGATTGACACACGATAGCATGGGATCTTCTTTGAATCTGTTCTATGAGACATTCTGATGATCTGTCTAGCTCAGTGAAGAGAGGTGCACAATACTCCAGAAGGCTCCGTATGCAGTTCTGGTATACTGCAATTAACTCTTCCCTGGTTACGAATTCTTTCATTTGTCGCAGTGCAAATAGTCGTGAAGACATTACGAATATGAGGCTTCCATTGCATGTTAGAGCAAAACTTCACTCCCAAAATGCTCATTTCCGTTCTAATTGGAATATCAGGAATTTCAAACGACGATTCATCGAACGAGTTATTGAGTGATAAGAACATTTGCTGACATTTTTCTTTTTTAACAGTTAACTTGTTGTCTGTTGTCCATTTGATGATGTCGTTATAACTATTGTGTACATTCGAAGAGATGGCGTCTTTATGTATTGTTCCCATTAGAAATATATCGTCTGCGTATTTCACCATCAATGTACTTGATCTTGATTGACACTGTAAGTCTGAGACGAAGTATGCGAATATCAGGGGACCTAAAGTTGATCCCTGAGGGATTCCGCAATTCAAACTGACAGGAGAAGTGTAATGCCCGTTCCAGCGCAGCCTCGCCTCTCTTTCGAAAAGATAATTAGCAATGAATGCAATCAGGAACTCACTAAATCCATCTCGTACCATTTTCGTCATTAAAAGGTCGTAAGGAATCCTGTCAAAACCCTTCATAATATCCACTGCAATCAAATGACAAGCTTTAACTGAGGTGCTTTCAAGCTTCGCAATTATGAAATTTTCTATTTCAATTAGGGCACATGCTGTAGACGATTTTTTTTTGTAACCAAATTGTCCATCGTCGAAGCGAGAGAGAAATTCTTTGCCCATGTTCTTTACAAGAATTTTCTCAAATATCCTTTCTGGTATTGGCAGAAGAGAAATTGGTCTGATGTTGTTGACACTTGGTGGTGTGGATTTTGGAAGGGGAACTACATCTGCTATTTTCCAGCTCTTCGGAAGGTCAGCAAATTTGAGACAGGTTCGGAAAATTAGTGAAAGAGGTAAGGAGATGTTGTCAGCAAACTTTGACCACGCTAGGCTTGGAATCTGGTCTGAACCCTTGGATTTTCTTGGATTTACATTCTTCAATTGTGTATTGATTTCAGCTTCGGATACAACAAAGGGCAATGAATTCTGATAATCGGAGGAATTACGAGGAAATGAGAGTTTAGACGATACACCAGGAAAGATGTTTTTCTTTATTTCCTCAAGGACTGACTCAACCGATGCATTTGGTTTGTAGTTCAGCAACCAGTTACAATTGTCATTGCTTTTACCAAGAACTTGCTTTCGAATGTCCCAGATTGAGCGATTACGTTTTATCATATGACGTCCCCAGCTTTGTTTGGCGCAAAAAATGGCGGTTCTCACCTTTTCTCGATAATGCTGATATTGAGGCCAGTTTTTCTTTCTGTATGCATCATACCTTTTATTTATTAGGACAGTTACTGTATTTGTCATCCAAGGTGGGTCTTTGGGAGACCTCCTGATAATGTTACGAGGTAAAAAATCAAAACTCTTTCGAAGTTCACCATAGAAGATATCGCACATCTCATTCAAAGTTTTGTTGTCAAATAGCACATCCCAATCAAGAGAATCTAGAAATGATTGAGCATCGTTCAAATATGATTGGCGGAAATCAATCACCTCAATCAGTTTGTCTTCCAAGATAATTTCTCGTTTTGGTTTGAGGATAACGCAATTATGATCACTGTGACTAAGCGGTGGTGTGATCGTAGGTTGATCATAGTATGGAATATAGTTGTCTGGGATGAGGATCAGGTCAAGGCAAGCATCATAACGAGTAGGCTCATTTACTACATTCGTCACGCAAAAGTTATCTTCGAGGAAGTCACTCGAGATGCGATTGAAATCACCTGCGAACATGACGGAGTAAGATGAAAACTTGTTCAAAATGTCATCCACTGCGGAAATTACAAAATTTGAGGCTTCTTGAATAATAATTGAGGATAAAGATGATCCATGCGGAAAGTAAATGGTTACCACGATGCATTTAAATGATTTATAACATATTTTTACAACCAGAATTTCTACTTCGTCATTTTTAGAAACAGTCAGGAGGGATTCTGAGTGAAAAACGTCCCGAACAAAACAACATATACCTCCACCCTTCTTCGCTGAATTCTTCGCCACCCTTCTTCGCTTCCTCTATTAATGAAAAATGTCTCATTTGGATAGTCTGTTCTGAAAATTTGAATTAATTCTCGTAGACGTTTGTCTTCTTTTCTATCCAATGGGCACCTGTCAGCATTTATGTAAACGCCATCATGAGTTGCATCTTCTCTCAGTTTCTTTGCCTGCTTGAGTACGTTATTGCGTTGAATTTTACTTTTCGTTTTTACTTTAATCAAACGCGAGAATTTGGAGTTGCGTCTCCCGATCCTCTCGATGGATTCTATGTCAACGTCAACGTCGATGGCTTCCATCAGCTTATCTAGTGTTATTGAAAACCATGTGGAAGGTAAGAGGGACAAAGTTACTACTCATCGTTTGATTGGCTGCTGCGATCTGCATATACGATTTCGTTGGTGTAAACTTGTCTATTGTTTCGTAATGCCGGTCATTATATTTCGAAGAGACTCATGACTTCATCTGGAAAATTCAAGATGTTCCACTAACTAGGCCTAGCTTTTCCTAGATTTTTTACATGCCAACAAGGGATTTTTTCTCTTCAAATTACTCAACTCTTTTTTGTGGCGGGCAAAAATATGTATTGACCAGACTATAGCGGGCTTTCGAGTGTAGGTCTAGATAATATTCAATTATTGAATTTCTTGATTCGACTTTACTGCATTTTACCAAAGACTTCCACTGTCATCGTATTTTACAGTCTCTGAAATCGTTTGAAATGCTCTCTCGCTGTCATGTACAACGCTTGACTGCACGACAAGTTGTGACAATAATACGTCAGTTATTGCTCATCATTAGAAATATTTTACATTCTTATATTACTTCTGGTTCCAAATGACGAATATTAATTTGGCAATGACAACATTACAGTGATCTCTGAAATCCAAACAGATGGATTCATTGATTGAATCACAAGTGCATGAAAGGCGGGTAAATACCACTAAGGACTTTTCTATAAGCCGACAATGTCAATTGAAATTCTAGTAAGCACTAAGTGGCGGAAAACGTCAATCTAACAAGAGAATGTCAACAATTACATTAATTGAATGAAATATGAAGTCCGGGTCAACAATGATAAGAATCTGCATTTTATTACTGTAACAAGAATGCCTTCGCACGAACTAATGTGATCAATATCGAGTCATGCCGATGCAAATGAAAACTATCATATCATTGTTGACATAAATGATGTTAAAAAGATCGGAAACCCAATTGCCCTAGTGTAGAATATAATGACGTAAAGATGCATCGCTCACTATAACAGGTAATTCATGAACATTTAGTCTCTTGAATCTTTGATAGGACGTGCTAGAAGAGGAAAATAAAACACAGTTTAATAGTAAAAGATTATTTTCCCTTTATACCTCAAAATACAGCTTTCAATTAATTTTCTTGCACACTTACTATATCATTAAAAACAAAATTTCAAATCTCATTTCTCTCTCATTTTTTTGTCTCATTTCCTTTAGTCCACAAGTGAAACTCTAGAGTAGGTATATTAGGTAGAATAACAACAAAGCATATAATAAATCCCCTATGTGTATACAGTTTCGATTTCAATAAATGAACTTGAGTTGAGACCCAGTACCACATGGGAGATATGCAAGTTTTTGAACTTCTGGCGAAATGTACATGATAATGATTATGATAACAATACAGAGGTACGAGAAGTAATTTGCAGATACACCATGTCATGACAGCCTTGGAGAGGTGATATTGCTTGTTAAATTAGTAATTCGATGGGTACCATTACTTTAACGCTCAGCCTTATTATAAAAAGATTATTTTCTTAAGAATGATCACATCACACACTGCCCGCCACTGGAAGAGCAAAACATCATAATTAAAGAAAAAGATCATAACCAAACTTTAGAAGATCTAAATGGGTCCACATTGCTATTCAGATTCAAGAAATGAAGCCTTGTGAATCATGAAATCATGCCGCTGAAAATTGTATTAAAAACATGACATCTCAGCCAAGAAGGACAATAAGGTTAACAACTTTTCCTTGAAGACTTGCAGGTACTTACATTACAATGCAATTCATGAAATTTCCGTGATCATCAGCTTAATTTCCGCTAAATGAAGATGCCTGTTAACAAATATTCATTCCGTTTGATATACAACTTGTTTCAACCTACTTATAAAGTGGCTTCAGGTCGGTAGTATATAAACACAGGAAAACTTCGCAAAAATGTAGCTTTTTAGAAACTGCTCAAATAATTTTTTGGAGCGTAGGAACGCAATCTCCACAAAAACTGAATCTTTTGATTTAAAAATTTTTATTGTATGCAGATACTTTTTGAGTCGACACTCTACGTATTATACTTATTCTGTGAGGATACAATTTGCATGAAGAAAACGCTGTGATGATGATAACGAATTTTTATTGAAATGACACAAGCTGAAACAGCTTCAGGGTCAGTTAACAACTTAAAGAGAAAGAAATACATAAAAACTGCGATCAGTTACTCGTGAATAGGCTCTTTACAAATGATTTGATACGATGCTGAGAGTTCAGCGTTGAACATTCTTAAGGCAACTCATTCCATAATCGCGTTGCACATGATGAAAACAGTTTGTTTTGAGTTGACTTAAGTCTAGATTATGGTTCGATGAGATAAGGCAGAACGCAGATGCGATTTTTTTGGGAAGTCGCTCATAAATAACCATCTCTCACTTAGGTAAGAAGGAGCCAGCTCATTAACATACTTGCAGACAAGAGAGACTATTTTTGTATTGAATTTCGATTGTTTACTGCATGCGTCTTAAATAGGCCATTCTTCAAGGTACGAGTACAAGTGTATGCACTGTAAACCGTTGACAGACATTTATCATACAAAATCTATTTTGTTGGTCATTGTTAGTTCTTGTAGGATGATTGCCACTGAACACCTACAATATCTGCCAAAAAGCGACAAAATGAATAGCAATGAATTATAACTTAATGTTGTCAAAAATGTGGGTAATTAATTAAATTATGTCAAAATAAATCATGGTTTTGCCACACAATAATACAAATTGCCCAAAAGTCAAGCAATCACTAATCGAAAAAATCAATCAATATTCAAGAGTTTTTCTTTAGTTAATTTGCATACAAAGCATCTGTTTCGATGTCGGTGGAGAACCTACAAATTCGTCGGATATCGCAGGATATTGGAAGTGACAATCGTCGGTTGATTTTGTCAGTAATTTTGTAGGATAAGTGCCGGTCTACGTTTTACAGTGTGTATGAATTAGTAGATTGAAAACAACTAATTGTCCGAAAACTCAATCAATTACGTTCCCAAAGTATCAAATAAAGCACATGCATGTAAATAAATAGCCTAATGGAATTTGTAGCTGTGTTAGAAAATAATTACCAAGACTGATGAATTAAACTCATGACGGTTCTAGTGTATTCAGGGTGTAATCATTAGTCTAAAGACTATTACTAAGTACTGATTTATTTAAAACCATTTGCCTGCATTCTATGATTAATGCAATGTTATTCAATTAGCACTATAATTGATATTCATGAAATCATAATTTCTTTTCTTTAAAAGATGTAAACATTCTCATTAAGCAAAATAAAATTGATTGAGTTTCTGGACTTGTTACTTTAAAGAAAATCCAGTTGGGGGTTCAGCAAATAGTTGGAAATTAAATAACAATTTCAGCGCTTTCTTTTCACAAAATGAAAGCGCAAAAAAGTATTTTGCTAAAAAAGAAGGGGTCATTGGAAATTAACTCAAAATCATAGGGTGCAGGCTTATTTTAACTGTAAATGTTTGCATCACCTGATAATGAACCGCTTCATCATTTTCTCAATATTTGCTAAATGCTGTTTTTTTATATAAACAATATAATTAATTTTTTTATAATTAGTAGAATAACGTTTATTTTTCGAATTTTCTTAATAAGAAGAAGCGTGAGGAATATGTAGCATTTGAAAATAAGAACACTCTTCATTACAGGACAAAAGTAAATGAAAAGTCAACAGCAAAAGTGATGAACAAGTCAGTTCACAAAGCTACTTTATATTATATATATATATATATATATATATATATATATATATATATATATATATATATATCATGCAAACTAATAAAATCAAATCGGAATCCACATAAGAGGATATCTTAAAGACTTCAATCTCAGTTCATAGTTTCTCTCTTGTTCTGAAAAATGCTCTGAAAAAATTTCCAGTTAAAATGTCGAAGAAACACTAAATTACAATACTGAATTTTTCATATCAACAATTTTATGCGCAGCATGAGCGACATCAAGAACAGTTAAGAATGTAGGAAAGTCGACATTCAGTCCTTTATTTTTTCTGTTGTTTTAACTCTTCTTTCCATAAAGTGCCATTAGGTGTCCCTGTTGATAATAAATTCGAAATTCTCCGTGATCAAGTTTCGTTACCTCCAAAATAGGAATAATAACTGAGGCCACTATTTGGACATTCAGAATTTCAATGGGAAATTCGTCATTCGGGAATAAATTTGGCCGATAAAGAAGCTCCGCAGGTAGTATGCTAAGAATTCGCTACTATGGCTAGGAATTTGAATTACTGACTGACACTATAGACGGCGCCAAGCTATTTCCTCTATTCACAAGCTTGGAACGCGCGTGTCACGTAACGTGAAACAGAGATCGGTTGCTGACAGAGAATGTGGGTGTCCTTAAACAACTCCGAGGCGCCAGGTCTGCTTATCAGACCGCCCAGAGAAGGCATGAATGACGCTATTGTTGGTTAATCATTCGAAAATTCTTTCCATTACGCTGTGTATGACTTTCACTATTTATCCTGTCTGATAGGAAATTGAGAAGACCAGCGCCTAGTGTCAACTTTCACTCTTTATTAACAACTCAACACCTCTTGTTATATACACATAAAAGTTTCTTCATAATCAATTCGAAGTCACATTTTGACTGATAGATGATGTCAAAGTTTATGAGACGATATCGACATGGTGGTGACGTCATACATGGGAGACTGATGTAATGTTACAACGGAGAGAACCCTTCACACACTTATGGGACAAGTCAGGTTAGTGCACTTCGAATGAACAATAATATACAATAGAAACAATAAATACTTAATAAGTGTAGCCAGGGCTGTTGAAAGCGTTCACGCCGGTCATCGGGTAACATAAAAGAAAGAAATAATACTTAGATGGCGTACCGAACAATAAAACATATTTACAATCTTTATACAAGACATACCAGAAAAGAATAAACATAGAAGGGGTTCATCAGCAAAATGACCAGCTAGGTCGCGTTTCGGGTCCTTTAACATTTTGTACGCTCAAACCCTAGCTGGCGGACCCCCGCCAAAAAGGTGGACCCCACACATGACGTAACAATGATAACACTCTTAAATGAAGCCACAGAAAATACAAAATTCTCTGGCTGACTGCAAACCAAATTTAAACAAAACTAAAAAATGCTTTTTCAACAGTCTCTCCATACATTTGATTAACTTGCAGGCTTCATATCCGCGTTTCACAAAAACTTTAAACGTGCTTTTAGCTTTAACAATGGCATACGGCAGATGAGAACATATCCTAAGGTAACGAAGAACTTGACTGGCAAAGACATTCGCACCCATATGAAGAGGAAGAAGACTGTCAGGAAAAGTGAAAACAATAGCATCAAAACAAAATTGCTCAACCTTATGAAAAACTGATGTATGTAAACCATCACTACAAATATTAAGTTTGACATCGAGATATTCTACTGAGGTGTTATCTGTCCCATTTCTCTCAGCCTTCAAATGCGCGGGATAAATCTTAGTCACCAAAGTGTCAAAATGTTTATAATTGAAAAGACATATATCATCGATGTAACGTGTGGTGCAAGACATCAATCTAGCTAATCCGAATTTCTTGTTCGACACTAACGATTTCATAAAAACGAATTCACAGTGGCACAAAAACAAATCAGCTAACATAGGGCTGCAATTTCCCCCCATAGGAATGCCCCTAACCTGCTTGAATGCCAAGCCACCAAAAACAACGAAAACTTCCGAAATAACAAACTTAATTGCGGACTTCAACATTTCCAAACTAAAACAGTGATAACCCTTGTACGTTTTACCAGCGAAAAAAGTTTTATTAAAACCAACACAAAGAAATTTTGTCGACGTGGAGTTAAAAACTAGCTCCAGCAAGCTTAACAAATGTGCACATATGTCTTCATGATTGAGGTTAGTGTACAATGTAGAAAAATCGAATACTTGAATTGAAAAGACATTATTTTTATTATTTGCAACGTTCAAAAATTCTTCAGTAGACTTAATGCTCCAAAAACATCGGAAACCACTACTCTTCTGTATTGTTTCACAATAAAGTTTAAAAAAGTCTCTTATTAAGGAAAGACCCTTATTAAGAACAACTGACAATTGTGTACTCGTACACTTGCGCGCTCCAGCAATAAATCTAAACTTATACGGTGACTTATGAAACTTCGGAATACAAAACAATTTAGGCAACTTTTTACAATCATCCGAACAGTTTATACCAAATGACTTAACAAGTGAACAGTGACGGTCAACAATTTCACTGCTACCTTCCGAAGAAACAGAATAAGTTGCATTGCCAACAGGTACCAAACTGTTTAAATCAAAACCTAGTTCTTCCAACATGATGTTGATATACAATTTCTTACATATAACAGCAAAATTATTAGCCGCTTTATCGACGGGCACTATGACAAAATGATCATGCATACGTTTAATGCTCTCATCAAGTGATCTAATAGACGTAAACTTTCTTTCGAATACATTTTCACAATACTTTAGTCTTTTTATACGTTTACAAATGAGGTCTATTATTTCACCCTCCCAATCATCGAAACGATCACGATCAATCTTGAACACTTTGGACATTTTATCGGCGTGGGTCTTAACACAAGTCACCAAGTCAGCTTTAACCTTATTCCATGGCAAAATTGAGGAATACGAAATTTAACACCCCGTGCCATGACATTCCTAAGATGAACATCATCTATCACATTCAAATCACCAGTAACAATATGACCGAAAGGAGCGTAAATAAAATCGGGTTTACTAGAACAAATACAAGCAGAAGTTGAAATATTAGATACGTGTATGTCGGACATATTGCACAAACTTGTATTGCTAACATTAGGTGGCGCTATCCACCTATTCGCACTAAACGAAAACACTTTAGCATACATAATTTCCATACATTTGAGTGCCAGCGCCCCATAAAAGCAGAGACAACTTACAGAGGTTGGACTTGGAAGCCCTGCTATCTACACGATGGCTTACGCCTAAACAACTAAACATATAATGAATAAGAAAAGTACACAGCTCAGACAAAGCCAGCAAGGCTGAACACAAACGAGACAACGGCGGCAAAGTTCAAAGCACCTACAATTTATTAAAGAAGTGCTGAAGATAATGGACTCTGAAACCACGAACATCAAATTTTTTTGAAGCAGCGCAAATTTTTCAATTATTGGCCGAGGAATTTCATCGGTGTCCCACCGGTATGCCCACGGTTAAACTGTTGTTTAAATCATAGAAACCAGACTTTTTTGCTTTGCGTAGGTTAGTGAGACTAGAATGGACAATAGTGGCTTGTTGACGGTCATTTTGTTACTCATTTAAGCACCGATGAAGGTCAACGTTGCTAGATCTTATGAAAAATCAAATTACTGAAACATACAGCGGTTGTAGGCCCTTTCTGTGAAAGTCAATTTATCAAAGTACTTTCATATACAAGGAGAAATGATAATATAGCCGCCAACGTTTAGGTACCATGGTCATGATTACGCATGCCGTCGATGTACTATTGATTTCATTGTGTTGAGGTTCGTATATCTTTCAATGCTGAAATCGCAGAATCAGATTGTTTAAGCGCATCACTTAGCTGCAAACTGATTCAAAACGATGACATATGCAAGAACTTATAAGTAGGTAAAATGAAATGTTTAATGCCCTGCAGAGATAGGAAAAATAGTCGTACGTCGCTAGCGGATTGCTGTGAATTCTTTCAAAATGCTCCTATCACCACGATTCCTTCAGATTCGAAGAATTCAGATCATTGCGCAAAAGTTTTCTCGATAATGTTGGGCCCGCCGATCATTATTAGAAAAAGTTAGCAGGCGAACGAAAAAACGTTCACAAACGTCTGAAACATCGCACAATTTGGCATGCTTAATGTTGAGCTGGCTGCTCATTGTTCGATTGCTATAGTATTATGTCTGACGATTGTGCCATTTCATCAGCGCTACATGTTCCAATGCTTCCTTTCTAGTCAAACAAATTAAGAGACGATCTGTCTAATTCTGTGGCTGAAATATTGAAACACAATATACCGGCTTAGCATATTGTAATTCAATCATAGATAGGGGCCTAACATTAACACAATGATATTGCAGTTCAGATATCTGAACCGCAAAGTGCTATACGGTTGAGGGCCGTCAGGTCCAAAGCCATAGCTTATTGCGGTTTTGAGATCCGAACTGCAATACCATTGTGTTAAGGTTATGATTGAACCTCTTAACCGCATTTGGTTATTTTAACATAGGAATATATTCGAACCTAAACACAGTGTCCATTGTATTATCATATTAGCATATCAGTTCTTTACCTTTATTATTTCACAGTGTCGGATTTATTTGGTTGAAATTATTAAAATCGTCAAAATGCTGCAACATGCCGGCCACATCCAATCACTATGTTCTGCCAACACTATTTGATAGGCGCAGAGAAAAATTGGAATTATAGCTCAAAGTGGAAATTTGCCTCCAGATGCGTTTGCGGTAGAACTTTTGTAACAGATTTTCACCATGACTTTACGTGAAACTCAATTTAGAACTGTTAAAATTTGAACTGAATTTAGATGTTCAAAATTTGTGCGAATTATTCTAATGGCATTGCAAAGGACTTCACATGAAACTATTCTCTCTTGCAACTTCGTCTGTCATGAGTGTATCTGATTTCGCATCATAAGAAAATGTATTGCAGTCTAAAATGATGAGACTGTGAAAAACTTTGGATTTCGAATTCGTCTTGTGTCAATATGCACAATGATGTTACTATATTTGTGTGCCATTTTCTATTGTTATACCTGAGTTTTAAGATGTCGATTTACGCATCAGTTATCCATAAAATTTGAATCAAATATGTAAATTCTTTTTAGTAAGAAGACGCAAACTATTTGATGACTTTCTCAAAACTGTCAAAGTCCAGATCATCCTCTTTTTGACATTGTACCACATAGGAAGAATGAACGTTACTCTGTCTTTTTCTCCAGAACGAAACGTAGACACAACTGTTTTGTGATTTTTTCATCTGTGTTATCTAATAACTTGACGTCTTTGACTTGAACTATTTTTGTAAAATTATCTTTATAATTTCTGATTTCTATTTACAAATAAATAATTTTCTCTCTCTCTCTCTTTTAAATCCGCATAAATTAGGAAATGATAAAACAACTTTCCCTTCCTCTTATGAAAAACATTCGTGAATGGAAAGAGGAAGTTCAGTTATCAGTGAAACATCAGAAAAAGCAGTGAAAATTGCAGCAGCTGATTATAAAAGTCAAAATTATCGACGCTTAGACAATTGAAGTAAGCAACATGGAATGTAAATAACATTAACTTGCTTGATCTTTTTTTGACTGAGTTTGACTTTCGTGCAAATACTAAACGCATATAACCGTAATGATGAGGAAAGGAATGCGATTTTTAATGTATTTCATGATTGGGAAGAACCAATGAGACGGATGAAGGCATAGTGTTAAGTGATGTATTTTTCTTGTAGATTCAATTCAATTTTGGAATGAGAATTAAAATGGGCTCATGGATTATCATGTTTAAAGAAATTTCAAATTATTTAGTTATTCTTGCAAACATGTCTGGAGTAGTATCATTTGACAGTGGCAACCGCTTTTCTATGATTTGCTGATGTATCTCATCGTCATCATGTGACTGCTGATGTGCCCTTGCTCCTTCATTTTGGTCTAATTCTTTGTATGTATGTGTACATAACTTTCTATTACCTCCCTCAGCAAAATGACATATCCATGCTTTTTCCAGATGGTATTGTAAGACAATTCTCTTCGTTTGAAATCCTCAACACCTCATCAGTGCGATGCTCTGTCGCACTAATTTCCATTTTTCTTCAAATCCACCTTTCGCATGCCTCTAGTCTGCTGATATCAGACTTTCTTTATGTACATTTCTATGATCTATGCAGAATCTCACTCCAAACTGAGGCTTTTATCATCTGTCTTCGAACGGTCTTCTCCGTGGAGCCATTGCCATCAGTGTTCTTTTTCTCCTTCACAAGATTTATCCCTTGAGAATATGCTCCCAGGATATTTGAAATGGATACTTGTTCAATTCTGCCATTCACGTCAATGTCAACCTTGCTAAATTATCTTCAAGTCCGTATTAACAATTGTCTTGATACAGTTTTGGTGTCGTGAGTATTTTCCATGAACTTCCATATTCTGTGTATTCCATGCATTTTCCATATTCTATGAACTTTCTATGAAAACTAGCTGATTAATAAAGGCATCTTGCCTTCATGTATAAGAGGGACTAAATGAATGATCACCAAATGACTATCGGAATCAGAAAAATCTTTGAAGAAATCAAGAATTCTTGTTTTCATTGAGATTTCAGTTACAAGCCTTTCTTGCCAAGAAATACAATATAAGTTTTCACATCTACGAGGAAACTAAAAGTTACAAATCATTTGCGAAAACTGGTAGAAAATGTCGCACTGACGATCTAAGGCTTGTTACGCAATTTCAAAATTTCAATCCCAACATGCGGACGCTACAGTATCGTCAAAACGAACCATCTAGTAATGCACAGACTTGTAACTAGACGACTTGTAATATATATATATATATATATATATATATATATATATATATATATATAT